>CM055063.1:2133568-2241068 GCA_029204045.2 Tillandsia leiboldiana | reverse complement strand
GTTACTTGGAATGCCCCGCGAGTGCATTAGTTCAAAGTAGTCCAGCGCCGCGCCGGGCAATCCAGCGTGGACGAAAGCGTGAATCACGGCGTTCCACGTCACCACGTCGGTGGGGTCCATCGCGCGGAACACGGATCGGACGGCCGAGATCTTGCTACGGGCCGCGTACATGGTGACTAAAGCCGCTCCCGCGGAGCCGTAGAACGATTCCGGGTCCATGGTCTTTAGGCCGTAGGCGTGGACCTCGCGACCGTTGAGGAAAGCGGACACGTGGCGGCAGGAGGAGACGACGCAGGCGAGCGTATCGGCGTCGGGCGAAACGCCACCGCGGCTCGCCGTCGCCGTGGTCGTCATCCGTTGAAACAGCCGTAGGGAAGCCTCGTGATTGGCGCCGCGGGCGTAGCCGGAGATCACGGTGGTCCACGAGACGGCGTTGGGGTCGGGGGCGCGGCGGAGGAGGATGTCGCGCGCCTCGTCGCAGCGGCCGGCGCGGCAGTAGCCGTCCATGAGGGTGTTCCACGTAACGAGGTCGGGCTCGAGGCCGTGGGATCGCATGGAGCGGAGGAGGAGCTCGAGGTCCGGGAGGCCCCCGGAAGCGGCGGCGTAGGCGGCGAGGATGGAGTTCCAGGAGAGGAGGTCGCGGCAATGGGAGGGGATGAGGTCGAAGGCGCGGCGCGCGGAGGCGAGGTCGCCGCGGCGGGCGTAGGCAGAGACGAGGGCATTGGCGACGGGGAGTGGGGCGTCGGAGGCGAACTTGAGGGCGTCAGCGTGGAGGGCGGGGACGGCGAGAGGGGGAGCGGCGGAGGCGGAGGCGGAGGCGGAGCGGAGGACGGGGGGGAAGAGGAAGGGGTCGGGGGCGGGGGAGAGTGGGGAGGAGCGGAGGAGGGAGTAGGTGGAGAGGCAGAGGAGGTGGAGGGAGGAGCGGGAGAGGAGGGAGAGGAGAGGGGTCCAGGCGAAGAGGGAGCGAGGGTCGGGGAGGAGGGAGAAGAGGCGGAGGGTGGAGGGGAGGTCGCCGAGGGAGGCGTAGAGGTGGAGGAACTTGGTGAGGAGGAAGGGGGAGGAGAGGAGCAGGCCTCGGGAGAGGAGGTGTTGGTGGAGCTGCGCGATCTGGGGGAGGGAGAGGGTCGGGGCGAATCCGAGGAGGGAGCGGAGGGATCGCCGCGGCATCGGACGAGATCGGGGAACGAGCGGGACACCATTCGCGGCGGCGGCGGCGGCGCCGTTGGAACTAGGGTTTCCTCCCGGGCTGGATTGGAATATTGGATTAGATTCGATTGGACCGAGCTCGCACGATTATCGACGAGCATGGGCCTTTAGGCCTGGATATCACACAAGTCAATGTGCCTGCACACAAAGTAATTATATAATTATTATAATTTTTTTTAAAAAAAAGAAAAAAAAAAAAATCTCCGTACCCGCATTGAATCTCATCCGTCCATCCTTACCCTTCTCTTACCGTGTCTCCTCTCAATAAGACGCTCCTCTGTCCTCCTTCCTCATCCTCCCCTCTCTCGCGAAGGGAAAAATCGAGATGGACTCGACCCCCGTGAACTGGGAAGCGCTCGACGCCCTCGTCCTCGACTTCGCAAAATCCGAGCGCCTCCTCCACGACTCCGCCCCCTCTCCCTCCTCGTCCCCGATCCCCTCCCCCTCCTCGTCCCCCTCTCCCTCCATCTCCTCCTCCTCCTCCTCCTACTCCTCCCCGTCCTCCTCCTCCTCCTCCTCCTCCTCCTACCGATCCCGCCTCCTCATCCGCCATGCCCGCCACGCGATCGAGTCCGGTGACGTCGACGCCGCCGTCGACCTCCTCCGCCGCCACGTTCCCGCCGTGCTCGACGACCACCGCATCCTCTTCCGCCTGCAGAAGCAGGTGATCCCTCGTTCCCGATTTCTAAACCCTAATCTCGTGCTCGACCTCTTTGACGTCGGTTATGACTGGGTCCATCTATTGTTGTTGTTGCTGTTGCTGTTAGAAATTTATTGAGCTTTTGAGGAAAGGGTCGGAGAGGGATCGTGATTCGGCTATTGAGTGCCTCAGAGTTGCTCTTGCTCCTTGCGCCCTTGATGCGTACCCGGTAATTAATCATATTTCTTTATGTTTTATTTCAAAAGCATGACGGAATTCCTAGGTGAAGTTATCGATTGCATCTGATGTTTTGATATCGATCAATCATTGATGAATCAGTGAGGTCGATACTCTTTAGGTTGTAAAGTGGAAATGGTTGGTTTTAGAGGGAGATAAAGTGTAGCTAGGGCCCGTTTGGTGTCACTAAATTGCAAGCGAGTTGTAACTCTAACTGATGAACGGTCCAATCCTGCATTTTAGTTGCGCATATTTTGCCAAATTGTAGCAACTGCAGTTATAGTAAGGAGTGCAACTGTAGTTTCTCCATCATGGCAAAATTAGCTGTAGTTTGAGCTACAACAGTTACATTACTACTTCCAGGACTGAAGAGGACTTAAGTTTCATTATGCAATGTACATGATCCGAAGGATCCACGATTGTAAAACTTGAGGAACCCAACTTTTGGAGGCAACTTTTATTGTGCAGTGTTCATGGGAAATGACTTAACATGATTAGTCTTATTCATGTAGACACTAGTTGTAATTTATTTATCTCTCTCTTCACATAGAAAGTTTAACTATGTTTTACTACGAGTTGAAACCATAAACTTCAGCTGAAGTTTTGTTCTCATGGTATTGTCTAAATTCTTGGTATTCGACCTCTGACGTATGTTTCTGTTCTGAAGGAAGCTTATGAGGAATTCAAGCATGTTCTGTTGGCATTGATATTTGATAAAGAAGATCAAAACTCTCCTGTGGCAAATGAGGTATACTAATGTATTTTATTTAAGTTAGCCATGTTGTAAATGCTAATTACGCCATGATTCTTTAAAAAGCTATAGTTGGACGGAAGAAATATGCTCTTTTGTTCATTTCATCTATTACACTTTCTTTACGCGCTTACAGTTTATCTGACCGTTGAAACTATGAAAAGCCAAGTCACCTGCTTTCGCATCACCACCAGCTAAATAATAAGGAACAGAATTTCAAGTAGACTAACTCGTCGAAGGCAAAGTAGATTAAGCTGAAATTTGATCACTGTGGCCGAAAGTTGGATACCAACTTCTATTTGTAGCTTAGATGACTGACAAAAGAAGATGCACAGTAAGACTAACGCGTTGAGGCAAATGATCATGTAGTCTTAAAAGGGAAAGTGAAGTAGCAAACAGGGATTTAGAAGCATGTTTCATACCCAAAAACTAATCGTACCATAAACAAACAAGAGCTGTAAGTTGTAATGCCTAAATACAGGAAAAAGTTGGCCTATTGGTATTGGTTTTGCTTTAAATTGCAGGCTCAAGCTCCACATCTTGTTGGCTATATTGCATTGCCCAGTTTTTTAAAAAAATTAAAGCCAGCCTATAATGGAAGGAAGTGAGAGTATTGGGTAGGCTGAAGGTTGTGAGAGAGTCGGATGGTTGCGAAAATTCTTTGACATTCTTTATTACACAACACCTGGCTCAACTGTAGACACATCAAAACTTCTGGTGGCCATAAAAGAAGTAATTAAGGAGAAATTAGCTATGAACTAACTAAGCTCTAGATTTTCTATGGAAGTTGAGGGAATTTTTCTGTATTTGAGGTATTAATTACATTGGAACAAAGACCTTGCATGTATCAGGTTATTCTACTTTCCCCAGTATAAGCTACTCCTGATTTCTGCTTATTAAATTGTATAACCCATCCTCTGTCTCCCTGCTTTATACTATTGTTTGAATTGTGAGACAGTTGCTTTGCCACCTGCCATTTTAAGTTAAAGTTCTTGATGTTTTATGTGCCTCAGTGGTCTGAAAGGAGGAGATCTGATCTTGCTGGATTATTGTCGTCGATATTAAGGGCTCACTTACATGCCTATGACCCAGTTTTCTCATTGGCCTTGAGATACTTAATAAGGTATGCTTCTTTTACTCTAACTGTGGTCAGGAAAATGTTGGTTGTGGATTTTGTTCCATATATAAGTCACAATTTCTCATCTGACAACCCATGAACAGCATTCACAAAGTATTTTGCTTGCGCCAAGGAATTTCATCCCCTATATCAGATCTGACTGAAAGGCTGCTCTTTGAGGATCGTGATCCTCCGGCAATTCCACAGGAGAGTTTTTATGAAGCGCCACCTTTTGATGAAGTCAGTGTTTTCCTTGGCTATGCAATCGATTGCAGTAGGTTGTGTCTAGCAGTTTTGAATTTGTTGGTTGACATTCAGGTTGACATTCAAGCCCTAGCACATGCTGTGGAGTTAACAAGACAAGGGGCAGTTGATAGCTTGAGATTTGCTAAAGGCGATTTATTTCAAGCATTTCAGGTTTTTTTTTTTTTTTTTTTTTTTTTTTTTTTTTTTTTTTTTTGTATTTATATGTCTATTTGATGATTTTACATAATTTGCAGGATTTGCTGGCTATCTTTTACTTGGATGAAATTTTTACAGTGTTGCAATTCTTTCTTCTTCAATTGTACTTAATACTCGAGTCAGTTCTTCAATCACTAATTACATCTTTACATTTCCTAATCAAGAATTGACATCTTTAGAGTTCACGCCTCCTATCTGTATTCGACCTATGATGAATATGCAAGACATGATGAAACAACTGTATTCATGTTGACCACTTCATTGTTTGAGATCATACTTTTCTTGTTTAACAACAACTTTCTTGTCGGCCTGCATAATGCGTCTTTCTCTTCATAATTTTAATTCTCATCATGTTGTTAATTTATGTGCAGAATGAATTGTGCCGAATGAAATTGGATCTGACCATTCTTGACAAGCTTGTGCACGAGTACTGTGTGTACAGGGGGATTGTTGAAGGTGTTCCTAGTTCTCCACCTGGTAAAATTTCACAGCAGAATTTTAGTGCGATTGCAACTTATTGCTTGGATATTGTCTTGTCATGAATATGATAGACTTAGAAATTATTCGGAACTAATAGACACTCTGCTGATGAACTTTGTGTAGATGTTATTTTCACTGGAATTGCACAAGAAAGCAAAGTTGATGCAAATAGCAAACAAGGACTCAATGGTGACATACGATTTGCTTGCGAGGTGGGAAATGAAAATGAGGATTGCAGCACCAGCGATGTCAGCCATCAAGAGATCTACTCTAGGAGGCTGAGGAGGAACCGAGATCATGCATCTAGACAGAGAAGGCGGAAAAGATGGAGAGGACGGATAGAGAAGCTAGAGTGTGGTTTTGATACTGCTTTTCCTGAGGCAACTAAGCAAGATCTTGTCTCTTCCACCCTTGATACGAGTGAAGATGCTCGAGGGGAGAAGCAGGTTAGATTGAGTTATACAGTGATGTGTCCCAACATTAGGTCATTGAGCTGTTGATGATTATATCCTGTTTTTCAGGATTCAAAAAAGATCTCCTTATTTCAGTATGTCAATAACATAAAAGATCATCGATATGAGATTATTTTGGAGATGAAGGAGCTGGCTTCCAGGGGATTGGCTTCAAAAGTTGTTGAAGAAATTAATGGGATAGATCCTGACTTCTTCTCTCAGAATCCTATTCTCTTGTTTCAATTGAAACAAGTAATTTCCCTTTGAAATTTTTATAGTAACTTCAGCAGTTTGGTTGTTTCATTCTGAGAGACATGTTGTGATATGATGATATTGTTATTGCCTTCAGGTTGAATTTCTTAAATTGGTAAATGATAGTGATTATGCTGCGGCTCTTAAGGTGGCGAGCAGTCATCTGGGTCCTCTTGCTGCAAATAATGAAGCTTTACTAAAGCCTTTGAAAGAAACCTTGTTGGCTTTGCTTGAACCTAGTGAAGATGCACTTGCAAAGGGGATACCATTGCCGATCCTTGCGACATCTCTTCAGGTGAAGTATAAGTTTGTTAGTTTGCATCAAGAGAAGTTCCATCTTTTGCTCTTATTATCGTACTCCAATTTGTTCATGGTAGGCTTTTCACTGGAAGCTTCAATTTATTCTTGTTAGATTTAGCTGAATTTTCCTTTGATTCTTCTGATGGCAGTAATTTCACTGCCATATTCCTTATTCTTTTATAAGTGGAGTCCTTGCGTATTTTCAAGCCGAAACCTTGAGAAAGAAGTGACTTAATGTTAATATTACCCGGAGTATGAATATATTCTCCAAAGTCATGTGCACTTTTCTTATGTCCCGCGCAGGTCGCAATGGGCAGGAGGCTTGGTATTGAAGAACCGCAACTGATGAAGATTATGAGAGCAGCACTTCATACACATACTGAGTGGTTTAAGCTCCAGATGTGCAAAGACCGCTTCGAACAACTGTTGAAAATAGATTACTTGAAAGAAGTCAACCCTCCCATGCAGAGGGGGGACGTTATGCGTAAGTCGTCGGCAGATGAATGTACCAACGGGTCATCTCAAATTACCACTTGTTCAAGTGGCAAGATGCTGGACGAAGGCGGCAGTCCTCAGATCTCATCGGGAGAGACGGTTTGTGATGAGAATGCAATCCTTAAAGTTATGGTAAGTTGATTAATCTGCGGCGATATTAAGAATATTTCCAGTCTGGTAGCATACTATATAAATTCTCCACAATTGAAAGCGAAATTCTCTTACTTTTGATAACTGTTATGTGAGTACTATTTAAGCCTGCCCCTGCCCTTGATTGTTCCTAATCTTATATGCTGCTCATTGCTTGCAATGGTTTTTTGGAATCTGTTAATGATTATTTATAATGTATATTTTTTTTTTGTTTCGTTGTCTTTATTTTTTTTGTTGTCATCGGTGGCATCATAATTCTAGGGCATTGTTTGTGCAGGAATTCCTTGCTTTGCCCCGGGCTGATGCGATCCATCTCCTCATGCAGTATAATGGTAATGCAGAGACCGTCATCCAGCAAATTTTTTCATAGTCTGTTGTGCATAAGCGACATCTCAGTTTATATATATATATATATATATTTATTCAAAATACATTTATTTATTCTAGTTGTGCCATAAGTTGATACCTGTGTTGTACTTTAGCTTTGCTATGCATACCTGCTCTTTATCACTACCTTTTTTCTTTTTTTTTTTTTGTTAATCCTTAACTTGGGTTCAAGAAATTCGTACGCAAAACTAACAATTTCTCGAACGCACTTTTTGGGTTTTCACGCAATGACGCTGATTGTGTGTTGTTGGGGGGTATTTATGTTCTTTGCAATTTTGTGTTAAATAAAGCATGCATGAAAACAAATTTGTTTATCAGTTTCTGTAGTATGTTGTCCAGCAATAAATATAGTGTGAATTCAAGTGTAATGACTGGTCGATATCTCCTGGTAAAATTTGATATATTAATTTGTTCTGTCATTAACTCAAGTCTTTCTTTTATTAATAAGTGAAATGGTAAAGTGGTTCTAATTTTTAGTTCTTTCCATCTGAGGGTGCAGAAGATTTGCCAACTTCTTTTTAATATTTTAGTGAACGAAAAAGAGTGATAAGATTTGTGAAAAAATAAACAAAATTTAGACGCTGGTATTGTAAAATCGTAACCTATTTGCAAATCGGACATTTCTCTATAAATAATAGAGCCTCTTTACAAGGCCGTATCGTACCAAACGAACATTCACAGAATCTTTAGAAGATTGGCATGGAAAGTTACTGAACTTAACAAGTAAATAGTTCTTTAATTTAGTGAATCTCCCAGTAAATTATATCTTTAGCTAATTTAAATAATGTCCTTTTTTTTTTTTAATGTTAAAGAAGACCTATGACGTCTTGTTTCAACGTCCGATAAGCTGTTCAGTCATAATTTCAATTTTTTTTTTAATATTATTATGATTAGAAAATTAGTTTCGATTATTATTTTTAAAAAATTAATATCTTCTATTTACAATATGATGTTTTATCTGATTTAAAGAAAATGACTCAAATGGCAAAAATTAATTAATGACACGAAAGCAGAGTATCTTGATGGCATGTAGAATGACGAATAGTCTAACAAAAAGAATAACATGAAAATTTTATAAAATTATCTTTATTATATTTATGAATAATTAATTATGAATATTTTTATTGAACATTGTTGTAAATTATATATATTATATATATTATATTATGTGAGATAAAAATTGTGGTAGAAAAGGCTTTCTAGGAGCTACAGTGATGACTGAGCTGGATGGGTGAGTCAACAAGGCGACGGGCCGCGTGCACCCCCGGTTGCAACTCACAACGCTACTCGTGCGCACGTGTCTCGACAAGGCGCAGTTCAAAGAGAACAATTAATTCGAACTTTTTTTTTTTTCAAAATAATTTTTAAATATTTATAATTAACAAAATAATTCTATATAAAATTTATTTATAAAAATAATTTTATTTTTATCAAGTCAGCGTCAAATTGGATAAAATTTTCAAAAGACGGTTTAAAGAGCTAGCCACTCTGATGTTGAGTTGGTAAAAAAAAATTATTTCTACAAATATATTTTTGAGAGGATTATTTGAGTAATTATAAAAAATTATAAAATTATTATTATTATTATTTTTAAAAAAAAGAAAAAAGGAAAAAAAAAATCTATTAATTCGGCAGACGTACTCTTGGACTGTTTTGTTCCTCGGAAACTTTGATTCGAACGGCCGCCACGCGCCCACGCCTCCCCTGTCCGGCTGTCCCCACTTCGCATTGAGAAACTATTCTGCGCACCCGGTGCAGGCACCGCTGGTCTTGGTCTATCTATCTATCTATCCATCCCTCCTCTGGCTCTAGAAAAGCATTAGAATCTCTAATTAATCTCAGTTAATTAGATTATTTTTAACATGCACCAGGTTCTGGCAATAATCATCCCGTGCTAATTAACCGCCTCCTCCTTGAGCAACCACCAACTCACCCCTCCTCTATAAATAGAAGCATGCGCCCACGCACACATATTAATTACAATCATGCTCTACGAAGATCCCTTCCAGGAGTTCCTCCGCTCGTGGCTCCACCAGCTCTCGACCGCGCTCTTCGACGCCGACGCCGACGCCGACGCGGCCTCCGCCTCCGAGCGACTGGCCCTCGCCGCGCGCGCCGTGGAGCTCCACGACCGCTTCTTCGCCGCGAAGCGCGAGCTGGCGCGCCGCGACCCGGCGCTGGCGCTCTCCCTGCCGTGGCTGAGCCCGTTGTCCCGGGCCCTGCTCTGGCTCGGCGGGTGGCGCCCCTGCGCCGCCTACCGCATGGCCGAGACCTGGGCGGGGGTGTCGGCGGAGGCGATGCGGCGGGAGACGAAGGCTGAGGAGGCGGCGGTGGAGAGGGATATGGGGAGGGTGCAGCTGGGCCTGGTGAGGACGGTGGTCGTGGCCGTGGCCGGTGGGGACGAAGGCGAAGGCGGAGGCGAGGAGGCGGTGATGGCTGCGATGGAGCGTGTGGCGGTGGCGGCCGATGCCGTGCGGAGGGAGGCGCTGCGAAGGGCCGTGGCCTCTCTCTGCCCCAGCCAAGTCCTGGGCTTCTTGGCCAATCTGCTCAGGATGGAGATGGGCTTCTATGCCATGGAACAAGATTATAGAAACATATAGCATAACCATATAGAGGATTGCTATATGTACACCCCGAAGGGGTGTACATCCTACATCTTCACCCTTTTAAAGATGATCATATTTTTTAGGGGTCACATCAAGTGATTCCTCATCACACCCCCATTTTAGATGGGTGGGGATGTGAGATATAGACCCCTTACGAATGTACACTTAGAGTTTCCCAACCATATATATATATATATATATATATAAGCTAGTGTTGGGGTGGTAGTTTATAAAATTTGTGCTGCATGTTAAGTGGAAAAAAAAAAAAAAAAATATCAGATGTTTTTTTTTCGGAAAATGCTATGTGTACACCCCTTTCGGGGTGTACATCATACACCCCACCCATCTAAGGGTGGGGGTGTGATGATGGGTCACTTGATGTGACCCGTAAAAAGTATCGCCACCATTAAAATGGTGAAGGTGTATGATGTACACCCCTTCGGGGTGTACAGGTAGCATTGCTCTTTTTTTTCAGACTTATTATATTTTTATATTTTACTGTGGAATGTACGTATATTACTATATATGTCTAATAAATCTTCAAATATTTCTCGTGATGTGTAATGTTGGACTCTGTTTTTCTATAAGAAAATTTAAAGTCTACACTACATTATTTATATTTAGTTAATCATATTTTTTTATTTAAAAAAAGATAATAATTTTTTAAAAACAAAATTATGATGAGATGATAGTTTTTAGAAGAGCAATTTAATTGATTGGAGACATTATATCGCCCTATCTGATTGTTTTACGTAAATAAATTTATTAATATTTGTGTTTTTGAATTGTCATGAAAATTTTCATATGAACTGGTAATATATATGTCAACAAATTATATATGTAGCACTTTATAGCTGCACTAAGAAACTAATTAATTAAATTTTTTCATACAGTATATATATATATAAGCAACACTAAAACAGTTCGCATGCAATTGTAGTAGTAGCAGCTTCTGTCTAAAATTGTTTATATTGACCGGGAGCTGTAATCATACGTAAGTGGCTTCTTAGACTGCATTTGCATTTGGTAATAAAAAAATATTTTAAAAAATAAATATTTTTATTTTTAAAATAATTTATTATTTTAAAATATAGAAAAATAAAAAAATTTATGTTTAACTTAATATTTTTTTATTTTTTAGAATAATTAAAATTTTGTTTGATAATTTTATAAAGAATAATGAAGGGTAGTAAGGTGATTAATTTTTTTTAAAAAATATCAAAATTATCATTATCTATATCTTCTATATATAAAATATTTAATATATATACAATAATACATATAAATATAATATATATTTTTAATATAAAATAATTAAAAATATTATATTTAATATTATTATAATCATATTATTATATAAAATATTTCAATATTAATATATAACATACTTCAATAATAATATATAAAAATATTTTAAAATATTATATATATAATATAATCATGCTTTTATTTTATTTTAACTATTTTTAATGAATTAACTATATATTACATAAGAATAATTTTATTCTTCGTGGAATAGTTACTTCGGATTATTCTAAAATACTTGGATCGATTTGATAAAAATAATTATTTTATATTATTTGGCATAATTATAGAAATAATTTTTGTTATTTTCGGTTTATTTTGAAACGAAACAAAGGCTTAGATTATTAATTAGTTGCATTATTACTGGGTATTGAATTGTTGACTGCGACGTATCTGCAGCACCTTGGATTCGAACTCATCCATGATCTAACGGCTATCCTGCACCTATCACCACCGTAATTTCCCGCCCCCCTCGATCAACCGAATATTCCCGGTTTCCACCTTTGCCGCCTACTGCCTCTCCCACCCATCAATCCCTCTCAATCTCCCTATAACCTCACTTTCCACACGCGTCGCACTTCCATTGGCTCAACAGAAAATAAGGTTTTGCCACGTGTGTAGAGCAGTTTTAGTAATATATCGTCCGAGGAATAGAGTACACCGAAACTCGCGGAGTTAAAACGACGACGACGACCTCTTTCCGCTTCGTCGTTCTCCCGCAAAAGCGTGAGAGGAGAGAAGAAGGAGAAGGTTCTCCGGCAATGCTCCGCCACCTCCTGCGGTGGCGCCGCCCCTTGCGGCGGCGCTTCTCCTCCCAAGCCCCCTCCGATGCCTCCCACCACCACCGCAACCACTACCTCAGAGAACTCCGTTTAACTCCTCCTCCTCCGCTACTCCGTAACCCTGTCGCCTCTCCTTCTCCTTCCCCATCTTCGCGCTCCCTCCCCTTATACGCCTTCGCCGGAACCCTAGTCTCCTCCCTCGCTGTCGTCGGTTACTTGCTCTCCTCCTCCTCCTCCTCCTCCTCCTCGGCCCCCTCCGAGCGCCGCACCCCGATTCCCGACCAAATCTATTCTGATCTCGAGCAGACCCTGGAGAGATCCAAGGGATCGGTTCGGAGGGTCCTGGAGCGGATGCGGCAAACAGGGGCCGCCGCCGCCGTGCTCTGGAGGTCGCTTTTCTCCGTGCTCTCGTCGGTCGACCAGGAGGTGCGGTCGGGGTTCGAGCTCCGGGTGGCTGCGCTGGTCGCCGACATTGCCGCCGCCAATGCCGTGCGCAGAGCGGCTATCGTGGGGGCCGGGGGCGGGGCCGTCGTGGATTGGCTTCTGGAGAGCGTGGCAGGGGCGGGGAATGGCGGAGAGCGGAGCGGGACTCAGGCGGAGGCCGCGAGGGCACTCGCGCACCTCGTTGCTGATCCGGGCACGTGTTCCGCCGTGCTCGGGCGGCCGCGCGCTGCTCCGCACCTCCTGAAGTTCATCTTTTCCTTCCAGCCCAAGCAGCCAAAGAAGGTGAGAGTTCATAAAAGTCGTGCCTTGCGAAGAATTGTAGAGAATTTGCTTGCTTTGTTAGGAATATGTTATGCATTGCCATGTTCTCAGTTGCTGGGTTCTAAATCTTAAGTAAATTTTTGTCAATTTGGATACATTTTGTAGCTAATCGAACTTTGAAGAGAACAGAGCTTGATGAACTTCAGTGCACCATTGTTGCATTGCTGTATGAACAGAAAGCATGATCTTTAGTTATTTAAATTTTACTAGCTGTACACTTCTTTTGCACCCGCCCTTCATATTTTATTTTATATATTAATTGCTTGTGAAAATTAACGGAGGTGATTTGAGTAGAAAAAATTAAAATTCATTGCGTGATTGTCCATGTGGAACTTGGCGTTCAATTATTCCAACAATCGAGGTTGGATAATGAGCAGAAGGTTTGATGGATCATATAGATGCATGCAGGTGTGCAGATAGATAAATGCTTGTAAACAGATGAATAATTATGTGTCAAGAAAACCAGTAGTGAAAAACTGGGAATTACCGTTTTTTATGTTATGTTAGATGGATATGAGTCCTGTTTTTTCTCTGTGATCTGTTTGTAACTGACTTCAGTATCAGTTTCATATTGACATAAAAGATTTTTCAACTTTGCAGTCTTATCTTAGATATACTGAACCTCTCTTGCTGCCTTGGCTTGTTTTCTTGTCAAAGCAGAATTTTAAACACTCTTCATTGGATGGTTCAGATCACTACACTGGGAGGAGCATGCTTGTCGCTGCTCTCATGGACATAATCACTTCGAACTGTGATAGTATGGATCACTCTTTTCGGTCTTTGTTGCCTGGAAATGCAGATATGAGGGATATTGCAGCAGCCATTGAAGTTGTTGAGCATGGTGGAATGCAGTTTGGTGATCACAATAGCAACAATGACGATGATGATGGTGACACAGGAATAAAGGGGATTGGGATAAAAGTACTAGGTGAAACAACTATTATGGAATTTTCAGGAGGAAGTAGCATCTCAGAATCACAAAAACCCACGTATGAGTTAGAATTGGCTGCAAATAATTGCAGAGGGCTAATGTTGCAAGAAAATGTTGTTTCTTACCCAAAAGTTGAGAAGTTGACTTCTGGTACTGTCCCAGGCCTTTGGGATGATTTGCAGAGGGAACACGTAGCTGTGCCTTTTGCTACTTGGGCTCTTGCAAATTGGGCTTTGGCATCCAGTGTTAATCGTTCTCGTATTCAGGAACTTGATTGTGATGGACATGCTGTCATGACTGCATTAACAGCATCTGAGAGAACAGTGAAATGGCACGGATGTTTGGTGGCTCGTGCTCTCTTAGCTGATCAGAATTTGCCTTTGAGTCTTTCTGTTTCTGACTGGAGCTCGAGTCTTCTTTCTACAGCTTTTCAGGCTAGTAGAAATGAAGACAGTCCATTGGCTCAGCTAGCATTGTCAACAATTTTTGTTTCTATTGAGCGATGTAATGAGTCGAAGGTGGTGGCGAGGGAAAAGGGCCTTGATCTTATGCGAGAAATATCTAAACTGATGGAAAAGCAAAAAGATTTGCAAGAATTGATATCTTGTGTTTTGGATTTACTTTATACGAAGGACAGTCCCTTATCTCTCGAGGAATGTCAAAGGTGGTCCGGTATCCTTCTTCGATGGATATTTGGCCAGTTTCAATCAGAAACAACACAACTAACAGCGATAAGGATACTTTCTCGCATACTGGAAGACAACGGGCCAGCTGCAATACCTATTTCGCAGGGATGGTTAACAATGCTGCTTACTGAGGTTCTTGCTCTCAACAAGACATCAAATTCAAAAGGAAGCACTCCACCTAAACCTGATAAAGTGAAGGTTCAAATTCACCTTTCACTTTTTGTAAATGCATTTTGGAAGTCATTCTATGTACTAGATGACATTAGCTTGAACTTTAGGTGGACTAATCCTATCCTAGAATTTATTTTGAACTGAATTATGTTTTTTTTTTTGAGAATAAGGTAGCATGCTACCGCTTCATTCATTTGGTGGATGAACTTAGCTACAAACTGAGACAGCTAGGCCTTGAAGGCACAAAAGCTTAAAAAAAAAAAAAAAAACTGAATTATGTTCTACTTATGGGTCCTTCAGGGGCAGATGTTTTACATGCCAAACTGAATTATGCTCTACTTATGAATATTGACAAATATAACTACAAACTGAGGCAGCTAGGTCTCGAAGGCGCAAAAGCTTTAAAAAAAAAAAACTGAATTATGTTCTACTTGGGGCCTTCAGGGGCAGATGTTTTAGATGTCAAACTGAATTATGTTCTACTTATGAATATTAACAAATATAACTAGTTTTGCCCACTGAGAAACTTGCCAGTATATCATATAATTATATTTGTCTACTACTTAGTCTTCCATTTCTCACGTATATAGTTATTTTCTTTTGTTCAAATTTTACATCTTATTATATTGCTACTAAATATTCGGTGAAGTAATTTTTTCTGCAAAGTGAATCTTTGTTTAGGGGAATATGGAATTTCATTTTCTGTTGTTTTTACTCTAGACCGAAAACGGTACTTGTGAGTTACAGACACACAATTGTAGATGAAATCATGTATAGAGCATATCCATATCATGCGCCTTTTCCTCAATTTAGTGCAGAAATGAGTTTTGCTATATGTTTTTTTTCTTCTAGTTCTGATGGAACTATTATTTATGCAGAATCAAATTGAGCAGTCCAATATCTATTCAGCAACACAGGTTGCCAATGAGTTAGCTTCTGCTGTTATAAAACTGGCTGGCATTCGGTCAGAAACTGAGCCTGAATCGTCTGACAAACTTCCACTTGCTGATTTTTTCTCTCTTGAACCATTTGTTGCTCCCCTCAAAAGCTTGAAAAAGGGCAACTTACCCAAGTTCGATGCAGCCGATTCAGCTTTAGCCACACTTAAAGCACTAAAAGCATTAGCAGAACTTTGTTCTGAAGGTGCTGCATGCCAGCATAAAGTATCCCGCTTTGGAGTTCTATTTTTGCTAAGACATTTTCTTTTGGGTGATGATTATGAGAAGCTTGCTGCAAATGAGGCTTATAATGCATCAAGAGTCCTTGAGGCACAAGAAGGAAACTCGGCTGGGTCTGGCGATTCATCTACATCAAATCCTAGGGATCCCTCCAGCGTTAGAGTACCTCCCACAATGCGTCTTCGGAGGCATGCTGCTCGGTTGCTAACTATTCTCTCTCTTTTGCCGAATACCAAGAGAGCTATTGCTGCTGATGAGATATTGTGCAAGTGGCTTGAGGACTGTGCCAGTGGAAGAATCCCTTGTAATGATGTAAAACTTCAAAGTTACTGCAGATCTGCTCTGCTAAACATATTTTGCCCAGAAATGGTAGATATGGAAGGAGCAAGTGATGAATATCCCAACATGGATGGAGAGTATAAAAGAAAGTGCCCTCAATATGGGGATATGCTGTTTTTTCTACACCCGGAGTTGCCATCTTACATTAATTCTGTCAGGAATAATTCGGGATCAGTTGATTCCCACAGGTCCTTCCCTTTAAATAGTAAGGAATGTTTTGAAATTGAGAACAGTAACAACTCCGGCTCTTTAACTGAGGGAGAAGCAGCACCTAAGCCAATAGCTCCTTTACTAGATGTTGTCTTTGTCCACGGCATTCGAGGTGGCCCTTTCAACTCTTGGCGTATAGCAGATAACAAATCTTCTACTACTAGTAAAGCCGGTCTGGTAGAAAGCATAGATCAAGAAGCTGGGAAAGAGGGCACCTGCTGGCCGAGAGAATGGCTTCCTGTTGATTTTCCTCGTGCTCGCTTTTTTACGGTAAAATACAAGGTCTGTGCCATAATGCCTGATTTTTGTCCCTTATGTTTATTTATTCTTTGTCCATATTGGTAGCATCTTTAGCAAGTTAATTTCCCAAGGTCTTCCCCAGGTTGGACACTCTGAGCATTTACTTAATGATTCCTGCAGACGAATCTCACTCAATGGTCTGGAGCTACCTTGCCCCTTCAGGTATGCAGACAAATCCCCAGGTTTGTATTTATTTATTTTTCCGGACTTCCTCGAGAACTTAGTAGATGTGAATCATCACATGCATTTTATGGAGGTGGCCCCTTTTTGTTACTTTATTCGAAAACTGCTTACAGATTTGATGATTGAATTTAAATAACCTTTATATGGTAATTCTTTTTTTCTGCTGACATAAACATGTGCACTGTTTCCTTGTTTTGAGTAGGAGGTTAGTTCCATGTTACTGAGGAAGTTAATTGCTGCCGGCATTGGCGGTCGACCTGTTGTTTTCATAACTCATAGGTATGCTTATCTGACCTTTCTTTTGCTATGTGAGTATCTTGTGGCACTTGCTCAATTTCAAATAATCTAATTACCTTACTGTATTTGTCGTTAATTCTATCATTCATCCCATACTGTTTTGAATTCTGAATTTGTAATGTTGGTTAATTTGGTTGCAGTAGACAAATTTTAGTCTAAATTTTGGCATTTTTTTTTTGGTATTATTTATAGATTGTGTAATTTGCCAAACGAGATATTAAATGGAAGGGGTCATCTTTTTTGGGTATCAAACTTAGTGCATTTCCACTAGGAAAAAATAGTTGAGATCTGAAGTGAAGGACGTCATTTTTGGGTGTCCAAAACTTTTAATAAATTGATTCGACTTTTTATTGAATTCAAGGCACATGATCAGTACAATTCTTATATAGAATACATATGAAGTTTGCAAGAAACTCGGAATGACCATTTCAGAAAAACGTGGAAGATGATAGCTTAGGATGGTTTTTGAAATTTCTTGCAAATGTAAAGTTGCCTTTTCTATTACCGCTTGACTGTCCAAACATGCTGAACCCAGTTTATATTTGCAGTATGGGTGGCCTGGTAGTCAAGCAGATGCTTCATCATGCAAAGTTGAATAACTTCAACAAGTTTCTGAACAATACAGCCGGAATAGTATGGTGCTTCCTCTTCAACTTATGCAATGAACTTTCTTAACTCAACTCTCTATCCTTAATCACAAACATTTGAATGAAATGCAGGTGTTTTATAGCTGTCCGCATTTTGGCAGCAAACTCGCAGATGTGCCATGTAGTATGGGCCTGGTTTTCCGTCCAGCACCTTCAGTAAGTAACTCTAAACCTAAATTTCTTTCTAGAATACTATAAACCATCAAATTTGAATTACTCATGCTCTGATTTATTATATTGAAGTTGATGTATCGTTTCTTGTAGATTGAAGAGCTAAGAAGCGGGTCTCCGAGGTTGGTCGAGCTCAATGATTTCGTGCGCCATCTTAACAACAAGGGAGTTCTCGAGGTTCTCAGTTTCAGTGAGGTAAGGAAACATTTTGTCGTGTAAACGTAGTGCCAGTTTTCTCTTTTGAGGCTTCCTTTTAAGCTTGATAAGCTTTATAACAGACCAAGGTCACACCCATAGTCGAAGGTTATGGTGGCTGGGCATTGAGGATGGAGATTGTACCGATTGAATCTGCTTACCCCGGCTATGGTGAACTTGTCGTAAGTATTATGTAGAATTTGGTCTGCTCATATATTTTATCTTTATCTGCTGCTACTGTTAATTAAAAGAACTTTGATCATCCCCCTTCGTTAATTCTTTCTTATCTTTATTTTTTACTTTGGTTCAATTGCGCTCTCGCTCTATTTAAAATGAATAAATTTGTTAGTTCTATTCAATTTGATTGTCTCTCTATATACATCTAGTATAATTGAATTTTTCGTTTTGTCGTCGGGTTCAGGTATTGGATGCGACTGATCATATCAATTCGTGCAAGCCGGTGAACCGAACAGATCCTTCTTATTCAGAGACACTGGACTTCTTGAAGAAATTGCTACCTCGGCTTACCGAGCAGCCATAATTTATTCAAATTTTTTCTTACCCCTGTTTCTGTGATCCATTCACATCAAAATTGAAGTGATTCAGATTCTCTAACCCTCAGCCATGTGGTGAATATTTAGGTAATAGGATATAATCATTTGGTGTACAGAGCTTAATTACATGTAAATGTTTATTCATAGTAGAATTAGTATTATTTTTCCTGTTTATATGTTCAAAAAAGAACATCCGACAAGTACGGCCAATCATTTGTACATTACAATTAAACATTCGTTGCATATAATAAAAAACAGCTGAAATATTTCCTATTTATGTTCTATTAAAAACAATGTTTGCTTCTTTTTCTTTTTTTCTTTTTTTTTCTGTTTTTTTTTTCTCTCTGGTAGGCTATAAACTTTACATAGCATTTGGATATTTTTAATAATTGTTAAATTTAAAAGTGGTGGCACGGGGATTTTAATTTTAAACTTGTGACCTATGAGATGGGCTCTCAAATTGTTGTGCAAACTGCTTGTCTCGGCTCCTGATATCATATCTCAGTATTTGCCTCCCCGATGGATATCTGAAACCGGATGAGAGAAAAAAACGAAGAATATATTTTCCGATGGATATCTGAAACCGGATGAGAGAAAAAAACGAAGAATATATTTTTATATGAAAGAGTTTTCTATTTTTACGCTCTAACTAGAATGTCTTTACAAGAGTCAATAGACCCCTATTTATAGCTCTTAGGCTTACAAAAATAAGAAAAACAATAATTTTATTCTTAACCAAATTGGCCTTTTCAATTTGGTTTTACAACCCGATCCATCTAAAACTACATCGATCCTTATCTTAACCGAAGTAGTTGTAACTGCCTCCGCCTTATCCTCACTCAATGGTTGATACTTATCCGGAGTAGTTGTAACCGCCTCTCCCTATTCTCAATGGTTGAAACTTATCCAAAATTTTGATCGTCCCGGATCATGGCTCCCTAAATTTTGAGGGGAACCAGCACCTGCTGGAGAGAGAAACCAGCACCTGCTGGATCTAGAACTACAAGCAAGAAAATTGGGTTTCTCCAGCTTCCCTTGTGAACCACTTAGCAGCACTTGGTTTTTGACATTTCCGTCCAATACGGAAGGCTTCACGTTCACATTTGCGTGTCGTTGTGACCTTGTGTTCCAGAATAGTATCATCAGCTAGCTGCTCTTCACGTTCTACTACGAGATCCTCCATGGGTGGCAGTACTTCTCCGGGCTCATCGTCTTAGCATTGACGGCTCTAAGGACTTTAGATTCTCGATATTGACGACCGAATACATGTTCATGTATGCGGGCAGCTCTAGTTGACACGCATTCTCACCAATCTTGCGCACGATCTTGAAAGGTCCATAACGGATGGGCTTAAGCTTCTTACCCTCGCTTTTTAAGCGTTCTTTGCTGAGATGGAGCCAGACTAGATCACCCTCTTGGAAGTCGCCTTTCACTCGATGTCGGTCATGTCGTTCTTTATACTTTTGCTGAGATTTTTGCAGCTGTCGTTCTACTTCGCTATGCACTTTCTGAATACCCTCTAAGAACCGTTGTGCCTTCGCCATTTCACCTTCTTCCTTGGTGGTTCGCGGTTGCTCGACCGTGAACGACAAGTCGAAAGGGCTGGGGGGGTAAGTAACCTAAGCACACCTCAAAGGGAGATTTGCCAGTGGAACTGTGTATAGCTCGATTGAAGGCGAACTGCATGTACGGAAGGCTCTAATCCCAAGTCTTGGGATGTCGAGCGTTATATCCTCGCAGCAGATGTACAACTGTCCGGTTGACCACTTCTGTTTGCCCATCGGTTTGAGGATGGAAAGCCGTACTTCGTTGTACCTTTGTGTCCATCATGGACCACAAGGACCGCCAAAAGTTGCTTAGAAAACGGCTGTCACGGTCAGATACAATCGAGCTTGGTAGCCCAAAATGTGTCCAAACGTGTTGGAAGAACAGCCGAGCTGTTTCCTCGCCGGTGATTGTCTTCTTGCACGGCACAAGTGCTATCATTTTGGAGAACCGATCGACCACCACATAAAGATAGTCGTGTCCCCGTCGGGTCCTCGGAAGGCCTCCTAAGAAGTCCATGGAGATACTTTCCCAAGGACGAGTCGGCACCGGAAGAGGAGTGTAGAGGCCCACCTTTCGATTAGCGGGTTTGGATGTGCAGCACAAAACGCATCCCTTTACAAATCGTGCCACATCGTTTTGCATGTGAGGCCAATAGATATAACACTGGAGATTCTGCAAGGTTTTGTTCACCCCAAAGTGACCTGCCACCTTCCAGGTATGGGCTTCTCGGATCCACCGTGCTCGATTACCATCTCTAGGCACACATAGTAGTGCACCTTTGTACAGTAGACCTACTTGCAAGGCAAACTCGGTAGGTTGTCTTGCTTCGATGTCGGCCAGCGCCACTCGAAAATCTGAATCTTCTGCATACAAACTGACATAGTCATGAAAATTTGGCTGAATCCGCATTAATGTCGTCAAGCAAAGTGCTGCCACCGGTGGTTGTGATAGCATATCAGCCAGTTTGTTGTGAGCACCTTTCTTGTACTTGATCACCAGATTGAACTGCTGCAAGTACGTCATCCACTTCATGTGCCGTGCCTGTTGCAATTTGGATTGCGTTTGGAGATATTATAGTGGGCGGTGGTCTGTGTGCACCACTGTCTCCTTGCCTAGGAGGTAGATTCGCCAATGCTTTACTGCCTGGTGTAGTGCCAAGAGTTCCTTGTCGTAAGTCAGGTAGCTCTTTTGAGCTCCTTGAAACATCTTAGAGTAGTATGCCACGGGCCGACCGTCTTGCATCAAAACAGCCCCCATAGCATATCCCGACGTGTCCGCCTCCAACTCGAAAGGTCGTTGCAGATTTGGTAGGGCAAGGACAAGCGCCTCGCATATCTTTCGTTGCAAAAGTCGATATGTGTCCTCATGTTTCGAACCCCATTCGAATTTTTGGTTGGCTTTTGTTAGTGCATGTAGAGGGGCAGCTAGGACAGAAAAATGCCAGATAAACTTTCGGACATATTGACAAGCGCCCGTGAAGCTCCGCACTTCCGTCACATTTTTGGGCCGAGGCCACTCCTTGATGGCCCTGACCTTGTCTGGGTCGATCTGAAGCTCGCCGCCGCCCACCACGAACCCGAGATACACTAGGCTTTGCTTGCCAAACTCACACTTTTTAGGGTTTAACCGGAGTTAGTGTTCCTCGAGCAGTATGAAAATCTTCTCGACATGGGCCAGATGCTCCTCCCACGATGGACTGTAGATGAGGATGTCGTCAAGGTAGACGATCACAAAGTCATCAAGAAAGGGGCGTAGAACGTCGTTCATCAGCCACATAAAAGTGGCCGGTGCGTTGCAAAGGCCGAACGACATGACGAGCCATTCAAACAGGCCTTGTCGCGTCTTGAATGCAGTCTTCCAGGTGTCATCCTCTCGGACTCGAACCTGATGATAGCCTGACTTCAGGTCCAGTTTGGTGAAGTAGCGAGCATGCTTCAATTGGTCCAAGAGATCATCGATCCGCAGCAAGGGGTACCGATTCTTGATGGTGATTTTGTTGAGGGCGCGGTAGTCGATACACATTCGCCTTTCTTTGGTACCAACACGATCGGGGAGCCACAAGGGGAGCTACTCGGTTTGATAGCACCACTCTCGAGTAACTCGGTCACCTGTCGCTTTATCTCCTCATTCTCCATTAGCGAGTTTCGGTATATGCCGAGATTCGGTAACGGAGTGTCGCTGATCAATTGGATCTTATGTTCTACGGTTCGCTTTGGTGGCAGTCCCTGGACTTCTTAGAACAGATCCTGATGCTCACCTATCAGCCTGGCGACGTCATCCGTTCTCTTTTTGCATGCTAGGCTCAATACCTTGCCGTTTGCCTCATCCGATTCAACTGGGCGAATGACCAGTAAGGCAAACTTTTGACAGGCATTGATCATCCTCTTGGCTTGGCAAGCGGTTACCAGGTCTACCGTTGTTGTTGACAGTGGCTCTGTGGTGAACAAAAACTTTTGTCCATTCTTAATGAATTGATATTGCTGAGGGCGACGGAAGAAGATAGCGTCGCGGTCCCATAGGTAGGGACTGCCGAAGATGATGTTGCAAATGTTCAGTGGCACAACCTCACACACCATTTCATCGATATAGATGCCAGTCACTGCAAACTTCACCTTGCATTGGCGATCGATCTTCATCTCGATATTGCTGTTGATCCACCCCAATGGATATGGGTGTGGGTGTGGGTGTGGTGTAGTCGACAAACCCAGTTTTTGAACTAGGTTCTCTGAGATCAAGTTCTTTTGGCTGCCGGGATCAATAATAGCATCGATCACCTCATTCTTGACTTGAACTCGGAAAGTGAACAACTCCTCTCTCTTATCAGTCGGATTTGACGAGCACAGGCTTGTCTCCTTCGGCATAGCCATCAGAGATAAACTAGTGTCCGCTTGATCAATCCGTCCGATTAAGGTAGGAGCATCACTTGTCGATGCTGCCATCGTCGTTCTCGTTGCTGTTGTGCGTCTGCCACGATCGTCTTTCTTCTTCGGTCTCAACTCTGGATGGAGCTTCCAACATTGATCATTGACATGTCCTGTGATTTTACAATGATCACAGTACAAATTAGGATCAATGATCACAGTACAAATCAGGATCAGAGGTGCCTTTCTTTTTAGAGCCCTTCTTTTTGGCATTTTTGAAGCTCTCGGCGGACTCCCTAGAAGGCTTCTCCCCGTGAGACAGTTTATTTTTCCGCTCGATCACCATGGCTGTTTGGCTTGTCGAGGTGATATCACGAACACCGAAGAGGCGGAGCTCATCATTGATACGCTCCTGTAGGCCGGCAGTGAATTTGCGAAAAATCTGTGGATCGTCAAGGGAGATGCCAAGCGCTAATGCTTGGCGCCGGAAGTCGGTGGTGTAGTCCTGCACTGTCTGGTTGAGCCTTTGGCGCAGGACATGCCAACGCTTCCATCGCTCTTCTTCATACCCCATAGGGTAGAATTCCTTATTCGCGCTACTATAGTTGTAGAGGTCGAAGTACGTCTCCAGTTGGTCGAGCCAGGCGTCCAATTTTTCAGCGTCGATAGTGCCGTCATAGTTGGGGATCTCGATCTTGGCCTCAACCTTGAACGGTTGTGACCTTCCTTCTGCAAGCGACGGAGCGATGCTTCCATCCTCGTCAGAGTCGTCATCGTCTCGCGCACCCGAGGTACCCTCGGCAGCGCCCTTCATCGGCGTCACATGCGCCTTTGGAGGAGTTCCTGAGAGTCGACCGCTCTTCTCCACCGATATTGCTGATGGTGCTGCAGATTGGGCCTTGATCCAATCTAAGACGGTCTTCATGTCGTCAGACAACGTCGCAACTTTGGCGGCAAGGTCGGCTGGTGTCGCTATCTGCTCATCTGCGGACATGGTAGGCGGGCTCTTCCGTTTTCCTCGTCGATGGCCTGCGGAAGATATCGAGAACGAAGAGTTGTTCGCTGGTAGTTTTGTAGACGCTTCTGGTTCGCACCATACGCCAGGATCTGGCGCTCTGATACCACTTGATCCGTCGGAGGAGGAGGCAATGTTACAAGAGCCAATAGACCCCTATTTATAGCCCTTAGGCTTACAAGAGATAAGAAAAATAACAATTTTATTTTTAACCAAATTGGCTTTTCCAATTTGGTTTTACAACCCGATCCGTCTAAAACTATCTCGATCCTTATCCTAACCGAAATAGTTATAACTGCCTCCGCCTTATCCTCAATGGTTGAGACTTAACCGGAGTAGTTGTAACCGCCTCTCCCTATTCTCAATGGTTGACACTTATCCAGAATTTTGATCGTCTCGGATCAAATCTACTTTATTTATCTACACTCCTTTAACTTCTATTTTATTTTATTTATCTTTATTATTTAAATTAAAATTTTATTAAATTTCTTTACTAACAAAATAATTAGAATGATAGTAATCTTTACTAACTAAATAATTAGAATGATTAAATTTAATCGAATTGCTCTTAAAAATATCCAACTTAATCGCTATAGAAAAAATTAAAAGTTGAGAAAAATATCAACGAGTTGAGGCGTCACGGCATTGGTCCGAAGTCCGAACAGAACGCTAGTTGGGCTTAGACCTGGCCCAATAATTTTGGG
Organism: Tillandsia leiboldiana; assembly: GCA_029204045.2. Lineage (NCBI taxonomy): Eukaryota > Viridiplantae > Streptophyta > Magnoliopsida > Poales > Bromeliaceae > Tillandsia > Tillandsia leiboldiana. The sequence goes on along the minus strand of CM055063.1, from coordinate 2,216,691 downwards.
CCTTTGACGGGTCAGCCCATTACGTCGTCTCGACCCGGCCCAACAATTAGTAATGGTTGGATTCGGATCTATTTGAATTCATGACCCGGTTCACCCGAACCACATCCGGTCCAATTCGCCGGTCCGCTTCCGATAACTCTTTAGCTACAGCTATACCAACGGGAGCAGCAAAATCCAAAAAGAAAAAGAAAACGTTAAACCCTAATTCTGAGGCTCCTCCCCCGACCGAAATCAAAGAGGTGTGTGCCAAATCGAAGGTCGTTCTCTCTCCCAAATCCTTTAATATCTCGAATGATTTGATCTCTTCTTGTCTCCGATGTTATTTCGGATGCCATTTGTGGTCTTAAAAGCTCTTTTTTTGTCCATATTTTTGTTGAAAACCCTTAAAAAACCTAAATTCTGGAAATTCTAGTTCAGGGTTTATGTAGATTCAATCAATAGGAAGTTATGTGAATTCTTTTCGTTACCAAAATTATGAAATTTTTAGTGTCTTTGTTCTGGATTCTCGAAGATTTGTCCCAAACATGCTGTGAAATTAAATAGTTCGTAAACGGGTTGTTGATTTTTGATTTTTGCTAATAATTTGATCTTGTAGTGACCTCTTTGGCATGATGATGTTAGAAATATGGATTTTGATGTCTATTTCTTCTTAATTCTTTGTTGTCAACTTTTTATTGCTGTTTCCCTTCTTTGTGATCCGGTGGTTGCATTGAGAAGTAAGTCCTTTTGCAGATTTTTTTCGCTCTTGAATAGTATTGTTTCAGCTAAAAAAGTTCGGTTTCTTCTTACTTGCAAGTAATTTTTGATTGCTCGAACTCGAGTTGTTCATTGAGATTAAGATGCACTAACGAGTGATAGTAATGCCTTCTAATTATCACCTTAAATCTGATAAAGTGGCATTGAATTCCCTTCTTTCTTTCTTCTCGATTTAGTGGGGAGGCCAGAGAGATACTATTCTTAACCTCTAATTAGTGCAATGGTGGAGGTTTGGTGGTCTTTGCTGGGGGCAGCCATTCCGGCCATTATTGCAGGCCAAACCATTCGAGTGAAGAGGAGGCACGCGGAGGAGCAGAGGCTTAAGAGCGCTCGCGGACGCGAAAAGAATTCGGATGAAGTTTTTGTTTGTGAGAGGGTTTGCACTTCGAAGAGAATGCTGAACAAAGTTGGGGCGTTCTCAAAGGACCCGACCCCCGATACATGTGTCACGGTCTGCGGTGTTTCTGAGCTTGATGCTTGCGCGGATGCTTGTGCTCGGACTGTTTGCGTTAACCAACACCAAGTCCCCAATTGGAATGACATCTGCCTTAAAAGGTGCCAAAGTGAATGCCTTAAACTTTCTTCATCTTCTGTTAACTAGGGTTCAAATTTTACGTCATAAATGAAACTACATGTTCTGTTTACCTTGATCGAGAGTGTGGCACATGGTCGGAGTTAAAGCATTGCAGATTTTATCTTGTATGCCCTATCTTGTTATATTATTTTTCATTGTGATGCTTTGTTTCAGTCTAAAATCTTTTTTTGTTTCATAATTTATTTATGTTGGAAATTCTTATTTTTGGCTACTTCATGTGTCCTTATCTTTTTTGAAACATTGGCATTGAGTTTGATTTAAGTACCCTGTCGATTACTGGCAGCTTTCTGGCTTTAGACATGTTATATTTGGTCAAGGTACAGAAAACTAAAAGAAGTCAGAAAAGATAGAAATTTGTAACAAGCATAGATTACATATACTTCGGAACGGAGAAAACTTAAGATTAATATGCAACTTTATGAATCATCATGTTTTCTATATTGCATCTGGGTTGAAAAACTTTGACATAGTCAACCAGATTCTTGACCTTGCTAAAGTAGTAATTTAGACAAGGCTGCGGTTGGTTCAGTTATTGAATTCTTGAGGATGTTGTGCACCTAAGCCTATCCTAATTTGCTTCCAGCTAGGTAATTTTTCAGGATAGGGTCTAGGTTTTTCAGCCTTAGGCCTAAGCCTGATAAATTTGAGCCTTCTATCGGTCCTCTTGAGTAGCCCATTCTTTTGGTATCTCTACAGAATTACTACCCAAGAAGAGTTCATTAGTGGAAATTGCTTCATTTAGCTCAGCCCATGTAATCAATCTGCAACGGTACCTTGGTTGTTGCAGTCTTGTAGCTAAACATCACTATTAGTTTAATATTTAGATATTACTCTGTTCTGCTTCTTACTTTTTATATTTTATATCCTGGTTTTTTATTCCTAAGTTGAAGTTTATGGATGCTGGATGTGAAGTGACAGAAGTTCTGGCTCTTGATCTTTTTTCTGCATCTGCTAATGTTTGCACCATTTTGATTTAGGTTTATAATCACAATGGATGCATGCACATTCCTTATTCGTATCAAAATTGAATTTAAGTGCTGAAATCTTCTGCTACTGCTTGTACGACATTTCTTTGTCCTTTAACCTTTATCCTATCTCTTTTCTTTTTTCTAAACCTTGATCATGATCATTCTTTGGCCATTCTCGGTTCCTGGACCTTTCTTTTAAATTTATGTATTGTATGACCATTTCTATGTTCTTAATTAGTGTTACCAGTGCACCTTCCCATTGTGATGTTTCCCGCTGTCATTTTCCGGAGATGTGCCTGTTTCTCAGTTTCTTGTATCTTTTTTATGTTTATTTCCCCTCTTTCTTAGACTATTGACTATGGGACATCATAAGATATATAAGTTTTGGATAAACTGATAAAATGGTAAGTAAAAGACTGAACAAAGCAAGGAGAATGTTGTTAGAAGGCTAAAAGTCAAGTCTAAGTCAACCTTTTTTTAGTGCATTAGCTCTCATTTTAAATTGTTTTATCTTGATCTTTTAAAAAAAGAAATTGATTTATCTTGCTAACTGGTCAGCAAAGTTTAGCAGAACAATTTCTTTCTAGGACTATAATTAGTGTACAATGTGTAGAAGTACCTATCTGGTATTGTTTTTTTTTTCTTAGGAGATTCAGCTTTATTGGTAAGAATTCAAATGTGAGGATAGTTCCATATGGAATAATAATTTGAGATGTGGCAGGTTGTTAAACGCAGAGGCTTAAGCTTTTGGTTAAGTTCTAGAGGTATGTTACATCTTGGGCTTGTGTGCGTTTGGGCTGGGCAGAAATTTATCCAAAACGTATTATGCATAGATGCAGAAGAAGAGTGAAGGCACTTGAGCAGTAAGAAATGGGATCATTGAGCTTCTCGACTGTAGGAAACCTAATCATAAGTTGTGTTTTGGTCTTCTTCGCAATACAATTATCGATATAACTTAATCTGGGGGACAATTTGAGCAACAATGGAGATCAGGAAGATTCATACCCATCCAAGAGTTGACAAACTAAGAATATTGATAAATTATCTCCTAGAAGAATATAATGATTAAGCTCCAAATATGTTCGTCAGTGAGATTTCAGAAGATACAGGATTACATATGATAATTGGGCAGCTGAGTTTGATTTGTGGTATTCTTGGTTCTTATGTTATTTAATTCAGAACTCAAAAGAGCTAAATGATGGGAGCACATTGATATCGTTGGCTGTTTAGATTCAAATTGAAGGTAATCTAGTTTAAAAATAAGGTGCGAAGAAGTAGAGTTTTGTCGTAGATTGATATCGTCTTGTGAAATGGTTTGATTAACTATTCTCTCTAAACATGAAGGAGTGATCATCAAGATATCTGAGATTACTTTGCCTAGTGTAGTCTCTTGAAATGTTTAGAGAAATCTAAAACTAGTAAAGGAAAGCTCTTCTTTTAAATTAGTTAAAAGGGAACAATGAGTCAGCCTGTCAATAGATCCAAGCTTCTTGTAGTCTGGAGTTGAGTAACAATCAAGCCTGGTTTAGATCCTAGCAGAAATGAGGAATTTGTGGCTGAAATTCAAGAACTCAAATTTGAACCCTGTGGTTTATGCTATAGCAGAAGCTTCAAAATTTTCTCTTTATCAAGCATCAAGGATTTAAGTGCCATATCACAGAGTTGTGCCGAAAACTTATTGACACGATATAGCACGGTGTATGCATTGTCGTACTGATGCATGCCTGTTGGCAACAAACTATGCATGTGTGTCAATACATAATTGAATGAAATATTTATTTTCTTTGACATATATTCTAATTAATTATTATATATATATATATATATATATATATATATATATATATATATATATATATATATATATATATATATATATATAGTAGAGTTTATATATTTTTAAAAGTACAAGTTCATCCATGCTTGTGATTTTTTCACCATTAGATTTGTATTGGGATTTGTACATTTGTACTTTCTTTCTCTCTTTTCTTAAATGCTTTTACAATTATACAAATTTCAATACAAATTCAATGGTGAAAAGTTCACAAGCATGGATGAATTTATACTTTTGAAAGTATATATATATATATATTGTATTTTATTGAGATAACTATTTGCTAATTTTAAATAAAAAAAAAAATTGAATTGTGTCATCGACGCAGGTCGTATACTGTCGATATTTTGTTGGTACGACAGTTATAAATAGTGCTGATGAATAATTAAATCCTTAGTGAACACTCCTGTCGAGGTGACTACACTTGAAACCTAAAATGAATGGTAGAACAACCAATCATGCACTTAAGCTTTTTAGTTGGACCAGCTTTTGAGTCTTTCTTATGCACCCATGTTTGCGAGAGGAGAAAGAAATTGCTCAGAAAAGTGAAAAGATTCATTAGCATTTGTATTATTGTGAATGTGCTTCAAACCCTTGATCCTCTCAATTGGAATGTACTCCTAGATTCTCTCTCTTTAAAAAAGTGCTTCTCAGATGATTGTGTATATATATACACACAAAAGTACAACCTTTGGGCAACTACTGTGCAACTAAATTTGTCGGGCAACAGAAGATGCGCCCCAATGACTCCGGAAGAGCCCCTTATTTAATTATGATCTTGGCAAGCAATCTACTTTACGTGCTCTTTTGCCACTGATTACAGCTCTTTATGAGTCCACTGGAGTGTTTTTAGTGTAAACAAACCCTGCCGAATCCACACTTGTTGCTTCATGTGATTTTCCCGTTGTGATTGCATGTGCCGCTTGCATACCTGTTCGTACATGTTCATAATATATATATATATATATATATATATATATATATATATATATATATATATATATATAAGTTGTAGAGATTCTGCTGTTACTAGAGATGGTAGTGCGAGACTCGTTCTTGATTAGTAGCATTGCAAATTGATGGTTCAGTACTTTTTTCTTCTTTTTTTTTTTCATTTCATTAGTAAGTTGTGGTGTTCTTTACAGTAAGTGGAAGGCAATGTGGTAGTAAAGTATGTAGTTAAGTTGAGCAGAATCCGTTTTATGAGATGCATACGATAAAATGTTTTTCTTTTTTGAATAGTACACTTTGGCGAGCGCCAGTTCCTCAGCCCCGGAATGTTAAATTTGTGAAAGGAATCTCTACCGAAAATGGAATTAGTGGGACCGGGAGGAATGAGATGTTGGTGATTATTATTGTAGTGACCTGCCCGATACAATGAACATATATTATTATAACTAAATTTATACCCAATCTATCACAATAATATAAACAAATTATTCTAAGATCTCGATATAGATTAATCTAATATCAAATCACGAAATGAAATTATGCTACGACGAATTTGGGGCACTCACCAGGATTTTGCCGTTTTAGAAGAGGTTGGAGATGAGCACCAAAAATTCGAAGAGCCTCTTGGGGGTGAAAAATTTTGAGGTGAAATACCAAAATATCGCCGTGCGCACGATCCCCGCCACAGTTTGCCCGAAGCCGCCCTCCGCGGCCTCCCCACTCCCGGTGCTGATGGTCGTAGCCTTTGCCGCTGTGGTGGTCGCCGCCGCCGGCGCCACCGCCTATACCTCAAGAATTTGAATTTATCGACTTTGCAGGGTTTGAAAAAAAAAGAGTGGGGAGAAGATAAGGGGATGTCCGGTGAGAAATTAAAGGGGGAGAAAATGAGGGAATGTCCGCTGAGAAATTAAAGAAAATGGAAAAAATAAGAGGAGATATCGGGTGAGAAAAGAAAGAGACGGTAGATAAGAAAAAAAAAATCTCAAAAATAAAAAATATATATGGAATAATTAATTAGAGCTAATTAATTAGAGTAATATTTTTTTTCGTTTACTAATTATTAATTGAGCATTTAATTGAAAAGAGGAATGAAGAAAAAAGTGAAGGAAAAGAAAAATTAAACTATAAAGAAAATATTGACATGTGGCAAAAATGAGGAGGAATATAAATAATATAATATCTTTCAATTTAGAAAGAATGATAATAATAATAATAATTTTATGAGGTTGCAAAATATTGCATCAAATTTGTATTAACTTAACTTTCATCACAAGTTTACCGTATTCTTATGGCCAAAATACAAAAAAAAAATTCTCTCTCTCCCCCTCTCTCTCTCTCTCTCTCTCTCTCTCTCTCTCTCTCTCTCTCTCTCTCTATATATATATATATATATATATATATATATATATATATATATATATATATATATATATATTCTCTTGACTTTAGAAAATATGTTATTTTTAACATATTCTAGTATTTTTTAAAATATTTTTGATATAAATTATAAGAAACCTGTTGGAGGGAGTTTAGTAGAGAAGTGAAAAGAGGATATTTATAATGAAATTTTATGTATTTTAGCCTCTTCTTATTTAGGTTCTAACAGAGATTTCTTTAATCAATTTAAATATTAATGGGAGGACTCAAATAAAACATAAAAAAATTACTAGACCTATTTTTTAATGACATATAGCTGCTCCTTATGGCCGTGCTTGTTTTTTTAAAAAAATTTTAAATAAAATCGTGTATATCAAAAAGCGTACTAGTGGACAATGGATTTTTTTTTTTTTTTTTTTTTTTTTTTTTTTTTTTTTTTTTTTTGCAGTCCTTTCATCTCAGATTTTTATAATTGACAATAAATAATAAAAATTTTAAAATATTTTTTTTTCTTTCAATATTTTTTTGACAAATTACCATCTATTATTTATCAGGATGCACAAACATATTGTGAATTTTTTATTATTAAATTTGTATTGGGATTTATTTTTTTTTTTTTAGTTGACTTTATAAAAATACAAATTTCAATATAAATTTAATGATAAAAAATTCATAAGCATGAATGAGCTTGTGTTTTTAAAAGCATATAAACTCTCTCTCTCTATATATATATATATATATATATATATATATATATATATATATATATATATATATATAGTCTGTTTACTATACTATCAATAGAATAAGGCAAGTGCTGTAAAATTTTCTACTATTAAATTTCTCTTTGATCATTTTTACATTTTAAATTATACTATTTTATCAACCATTCACTAAATTTTAAAAGATCATTATCATCGTAACCGTACATCATTTTATTCAAGGGTTGAAAACTTGACCGCATCAATGACTTGATACTATTAATAGTATAGCAGCCTAGTTCTATATACAGAGTTCGATTACTATGTTATTGATAGCACAGGACACTTTGTGCTACTAAATTTTCTAACATTAATTAGATTTATTTTTTTAATTATTTTTATTTTTTAAATTATATAAAATTACTATTTAAAAAAATAAAATAAAAATGGCAACACTACAAAATTAGGCCTATATGTACAATTTTTTTTTTTTTTTTTTATTTATTCCCCTTCCTTGTAAGCCACCAAAGTATAAATTAAGTTTGGGTTTACTACCAGAGGGGATTTAGTTGTAAAGCACTTTTGTCGACTGTAAACATGCCAAGCTAGCTGTTACAAGAACTGTCCAAATAAAACAGTTTATAGCCCTAAAACCTATAGCATTCAGACAGTGAGTTTTTTTTTTTTTTTTTTTTTTTTTTTTTTTTTTTTTTTTTTTTTTTTTTTTAATAGACTTAAAATATATTATAATTATAAAAATAATTTGACAAAAATTTTATCTACAAAACTACTAAATTTTTTTAAATATTAAAATTATTTTTAAAATTTAATACTATATATATTTTTGCGGTAAATAATTTATGATCGATTTCTAAAAATAATAAATTATTCACTGTTTAGACTTAATTTTATAAATAAAAAATTTAAATGTCTATTTAGATTTAGTAGCCAAAAAAACCTACTATTACATGATATCAGAACAGATGGAATATCTTAATGTCATTGCATATGATAATACTCGATCGGTCTGAGAATTATTTTGCCTGCACCCAATGCTTACGTGCAATAGTTCAGTGCTGGCCACTCGATAAATAAAGGAAAAGCTGTAGCTCATTTAGTGTGGTTTGATTAAAATATGATATCCAGATGGTGTACGAATGAATTTATTGATGGTGCACAACATGCTGATACACTACGCGCACGCGTAATTTCTCTGCAAATTGAGAGAAACGCTGGGAGAGTGGCTTCATGCATGGGCCATGCAACAAAGAGAATATATATATATATATATATATATATATATATATATATATATATATATATATATATATTAGAATTTATATACTATTAAAATTATCAGTCTAAATATATTTATGAATATTTTATTATTATATTTGTATTGAAATTTATACTTTTGTAATGTCAACTAAAAAAAAAAATAATAAAATAAATAACAGAAATCTTAATACAAATTTGAGAATAAAAAATTTATAAATATAATTAGATTTGCGCTTTTAAAAGTATATAACCTCTCTCTCTCTCTCTCTCTCTCTCTCTCTCTATATATATATATATATATATATATATATATATATATATATATCTACAGGTCACAAGACACAATAACACTGCTTTTTGTATTCCTGTGCTAGATCTACAATCCAAAATCGATTGTAATCCTACAATTATTTGATGACTAATGCTTTTATACTTGTTTATTTTTTTAACTGTCCAAATATTTAGCATCGACGGTAAAGATTTCTTTGCCAAGCAACTACAACGACAGGCAGTAGTGGGGCATCTTTTAGTTGGCTGCTGCCAAAAAAATTTAAGTAAAAAACTTATAGCCTACACTAGGTGTATTTTATAACTTATTGCTTTTCTATGAACACTTTATTCTATTATATTCTTTAATTGATGCAATCATAAAAAATTAAATAAATAAATTTATACAGTTATCTAAACGGCTTAGAATTAATATTGAAATGTAATTTGTAATGAAGGATTGATAAATGGAAGGTGGTGCGAATATGTATCAGATGCATCCAGTATTGATTTTTTTATTTTCTATATTATTATTATTTAAGAATTTTGATATCCAACGTGAAGTGTGTTTAATATGTCACGTACGTTATATATTTTTCTTCCACTCCTCTCTCCCGTACTCTCTCTCTCTCCCTACTCTTCTCTACTCTCTCTCTCTTCTCCCTCTACAGCTGGTCCTTCTCTCTTTCCCCTCTACCGTTCTACTCCACATTCACATACTCTCTCTCTCTCTCGTTATCATGCTCCAACCTCCTTTTCCTTCTTTTTCTTTCATCAAAATTTCTTTTTTCTGAGAGAATTAGAAGCCGATTTGGGCGGGCGGCGGCGACGACAGCTTGGGCGGCATCAACTGCGGTCACAACGACGACAACAAGTTGGGAGGTGGTTACAGCGGGGACGCTAAATTAAGATTATGGTCTTAAACTACATGGATTCACATCTCACTCTTAATAATATTTATTTTTATTTATTTATTTTATAAATTTTACTGTCCCGGCGGCCTGGGCGGCGGTTACGTCGGCGGACGAAGACTTGGATGGCGGCCACGACTCAAGAAGAGCAAGCAATAGAAGAAATAACAGAAAAATAGAAAAAATTTTATTTTTTCTTAATTTTTTCTAAATTTTATTTTATACATGCATTTACTTTGTAAAATAATTTCTAAAATTTAATTAATAATTTAATATTTTTAAATATTTATTTTGAAAAGTATTTTATAAGAGTCTTTTTTGAATTTTTTTTTAAAATTTTTATCTACTTTGCAAAATATCTTCTAAGATTTTAATTAATAACTTAATTTTTTTATATAGTTAGTTTGCAAAATATTTTTTAAAAATTTAAGTAGTAATTTTTTTTACTATTTTTAAAATTTTTTCTAAAATTGTTTGTATTTATTTTACAAAATATTTTTTTAAAATTTAATTATTTTACTATTTGTATAGTATAATATATGAGCAACGCTACATGTACACCCCCAAAGGGGGTGTACATCTTACACCCACTCATCTAAGGGTGGAAGGGTCACTTCACAAATTGTGAAGTGACCCCTCACCACACCCCACCCATTGGATGGGTGGGGTGTGCGATGTACACCCCCAAATGGGGTGTACAAGTAGCATTTTCCATAATATATAGTCTCTGAAAATTTATAATCTATTTATTACGTATTAGATTTTTAACTACCTACATAATTTTTTTATTAATTATTTAAACTTTTATTTGTAAGAAAAGTTGAGTATTAAAATTTTTTTTTATAATATTAAAAAAAATTAAACTCACTTTACAAAAATCTGAACTCAACTTAAAAAAAATTAAATAATTAATTTCAATAAATTTGAACTCAGTTTTAATAGTTTAAAAATATGAATTCGGATGAATAAATATAGCCTATAATTAAAATAAATTTTAACATAATTTATTTTAAAATATAAAAAAAATTGAACTCAGTTTAAAGTTTTTTAAATTTTTGTTAAAAAAATAGATTCTAGATAATTTCAAGTTTTTTTCGAATCTGTTGCTGGTCTTTTGGATCCGGTAAAAAAAAGTTAGAAGGGACAATTTTATTTTTGTTTTAATTATTATTACTATTATTATTATTATTTTATTTGAGGGGTGTTTTTGGTTTGAATAACTAATGGTTCCGATTGAATTTTTTTAAGTTGCCTCATTTTAGACATAATTTTAAAAAGTAAATAATATTACAAATATATTAAGTATATATTAAGGATAGGTAAGATTTGAAAAGATATTATTGTCACACCTAATATATTCCCGTCGCATCAAATAAGATTTTTTTTTATTTTTTTTAAAATATTTTTTCTACATTTATTTTTTAAAGTATTTTTAAAAAATTTAATTACCATTTTTCCTCATTTTTATAGTTTTTACTAGATTTGTTTCTATATTTATTTTATAAAATATTTTTTTAATAATTTAATTATTTTATTATTTATATAACGTAATATATGTTTTCTAAAAATTTATAATTAAATTATTATATATTAAATTTTTATTCCTCTCTCCTAATGTCCTACCCCTCTCTCTAGATTAGTCAATCATCCCTTCTAGCATTCTTTCTCTCTCTCTCTAGATAAAATTTTATATAATCTATTTTTTAATAAAATGTTACAAAATCTCTCTCATAATAAAATCTCATAAATTTATATCTCTTAATAAAAATAAAGATTTATTTTTTAAAAAAATTAGATAAATATTTTACATAATTTCTCTTAAAAAATTTTAAAATTTTATAAAATCTCTCTACAAATATTTTATATTTATTTTAAAAAATATTTTATAATAAAATATTTTTTATTACTCTTTCTCTCTCTTAACAAAATTTTACAGATTTTTTTTTCTTTCTTAATAAAATCTTATAAAATCTCATAAAATATTCTCAATATTCTATAATTTTTTTTTAAAATTATTATAATTTTTTTTATTAAATAAATTTTTATAATTTTATTTTATTACTATTTGAAAATACATGCCCTGGTCCGGATCTTTCCCTCCTCCTTCTCTCTCTCTTTCTCTCTCTTCCTTTTAAGGTGGCCCATTCTCTCTCTCTCCCCCCCCCCCCTCTCCCTCCCTCCCTCCCTTCCCAGCAAATTAATTCCTTTCAATGTAATTTCGAAAAATTTGAGATCATAATTTTTAAAATTCTCATCCAATTTGAAAAAGATTTTGCGCTTTATCACCATCAAGAGCTTGGGATTTAGAAAATTTAACCCTTGAGCTCTATAAATAGAAAACGAATGAGATTGGAAAGGAAACCACGACTCCTTAACAAATAACGATAATTCAAGCCTCAACCCATTGTCACCGCCCAAGCCATTGCTGTTATCGCCCAATCCTCAAGCCGCTGCCTCAACCCGCCCCAAGACGAAGCTGAAACTTATCAGCCTCGTTACCAACCCATCTTGCTGATAAAAAAAAAACACCTCAGGAAAAAAAAGAAGTACTACTTTCTTAATATATACACTCTAAAATATATTTTATAAAATATTTTTATTAATAAAATTATCATATGTATTTACATCTAATATATATATATATATATATATATATATATATATATATATATATATATATATATATATATATATATATATTGCTTTTCTTAAACAAAATTAATTATATTAAAATTAATTTGAAGCAACTCATATAAATATGATTTATTAATCTGTTTTTCTTTTAAAAGTACAAATAATTGAGAGTTGAAAATTATTTCATATATATATTTGCTTGCTTTTCTTTAAATTAGAAATATCTAAATTTTCATAATATCGTGAATTATTATTATTATTATCAAAAAAAAAATGTTAAGTGGACAAAATTATTGTTGAATAAAATAAATATCGATTTTAAAGTTCAGAATTTAAATTTAACTGAAAAACAATCATATTTAATTAAAAAGAAAATGTGTTAATTTAGCCTAATATCTGAACTTTATGATTGTTACAAGTTCGAATATAAATATATGTGTGCGTTTATATATATATATATATATATATATATATATATATATATATATATATATATATATATATATATATATATATATATATATATATATATATATATATTTAAAATATATTTAATTATTTTAATTAATTCGTAAAGTTGGCTAAGGTGAGCCATGAAATGTAGAGAAAAAAATAGAAGATAAAGATGAAAAAAAGAAAATTGATAAAATTGTATTAATTATAATACTATATATTGTTTGAATATAAATATTTTAAATTTTATTTTGATGCAAATATTAATATATATTAATTATAATTTATTTAACCGCAGCGAAGCACGGGTCCTATACTAGTAAGCTCAATATTTTACGCTCAATATTTTGAAATAAAATTTAATTTGATAGATAAAAAATTTAAAATTTTTTGTATAAAGAATCACAAACTTAAAATTTTATTAACTAGCTACTGTTAAATAATTCAAAAGAATACCGGTACAGATAAACATATTAATTATTTGATTTAAAAAAATATAGACATACAAAATTTATAGTTTAATTTCACACATAGGCCTTTAAATATTATAAACTATATCCAACTGATTAACTTTTGATCAACAGATTTATGTTTATCTAACAAGTTGAAATTTTTTAAATATTAATAATTTTCTTTTCTTATGAGTGTGGTGGGATTGGAAGTCAAAATGGATAAAATTACTTAAATCTAAGTTAGAAAAATATCTAAGTTAATTATTTAATTAAATTTGCTTAAATCTAAAAATATAAAAGTTAAGAAAGTATTCATAAAAGATAATTTTAGGAAAGGGGGTGATTTCAAAATTATATATAGTTGAGAGTTCTCCATATATTTTTACTGAATAATGGAAAAAAAGAGAAAATACTTTTTGCACACACCCCAAATAAGAGATACATTTTACATCCTATTTATTATTATAAGGTGAACATTTTTTTTTTTATTAGTGGTTTTGAAGTGACTAGTCAAACAAAATTTATTTTTAGATGAATTAAATGTACATCTTAGTACCAGTAGCCTGGCCCCAAAAAAAAAATAAAAAAATAAAGCTTTCCATTATGGCAATATGACCTAATTACATGGTAAAATATCTATTTTATCCTGGGGGGTTTAAAGGTCAGATGTGATTTCCTTCTTCTAGATAATAAAGTATGGGAAGCATTAATTGCTCATGTATGGGAGCTCCTCCTTCCTCTCCAGCTACTATTATAAATAGCCAAGATGATAGAGGGAATGAGTATAGCTTCCTTCGCCATCTCATATATTCTTCTTGTAGCTCTCTCTCTCTCTCTCTCTCTCTCTCTCTCTCTCTCTCTCTCTCTCTCTCTCTCTCTCTTCTCCATTGCGATGGCGGCGAAAATGGCTAAAACTAGTGCTTTTCTCATTATTCTTATTCTCGCGTCGCAATTGCTCGCACTCGAAGGAAGGCCTTTGATCAAAGCAAAGACTAAGGCATGTAGAAATTGTATATTAGAAAGTGAAACTGTTGCTGAAGGGATGGTGCAAGCTCCCATGGTAGCCTCTCCACAAATGCATGAGGAGCATGCCCACATGGTCATTCTTGACGACGTCCGACCAACAACACCCGGGCACAGTCCCGGTGTTGGCCATAAGCCATGAGAAGGGGCGTCAATGGAAAGAAGGTGTGAATCGGTATTGATCCACCAATTGGTTAATCTATGTGTTCTGTGCGATTGTATTGTAATATTGCATGGAATGTGCCGCTTTCTCAATATCCCTTCGTATCATAGTATTTGATCAACTTTAGCAGGTTTCGTTGATGTATTTGATTTCGTTAACGGTTGATCATTTCCATGTGTTTGATCCAAGTGTGCATGTATAAAAAATCTTCTATTTAATTAGTCGAAGTTGTTTGTACGTACAAAATGCTTGCGTGAGTTAATTTTACTTACATGCAATTTAATGGTCATATATATATATATATATATATATATATATATATATATATATATATATATATATATATATATATATATATATATATATATATATAAATCGCACTGGGAATTATCAAAAAAATATATAGTGCGCATGCGCATGCGCATGCACATGCACATGCACATGCACGCACACTGACTAATTAATACCACATAATTCACTAACTAGTAAGTGTATGATACACTTCTTTATGCTTGCGAGAGCACATTATCGGATCTCATCTAAATTATATACCTTAAACTATATTATATGTATAATAATCCTTAATCCACATTGTCCATATATTACAAACTCGTAAACTATTCCATTGTTTGACGTTATCTTAATTAGCCATGAAATAATGCTAAGCTTTCACTCCATGAGATTATAGAAAGAGCAACGCTCGCTTCCGTTGGTGAAAGCGCAGGATCCATCATGAATCGAGTCAGATGCTTAAACTGTACTAATACTTAAATATTGGACCCTCAATTCGTTATATATATATATATATATATATATATATATTAAAGGATGTGCGATCAGTATGATAATGATTTTTTAGAATTTAGTGAATGGTTGGTAAAATAGTATAATTTAAAAAAAAAAAATAATTAAAAAAATAGATTTAACGTTGAAAAATTTAATAGCACTGAATATTTGGTGTTATTGATAACATAGAAATCGGACTATATATATATATATATATATATATATATATATATATATATATATATATATATATAATGCTATCGGGCTTACTAGCTAGCGCACGTGGAGCTCGTAAAAGGATCATCGCTTTCATTGGTGAAATTATGGTCGTTGGCGCCACGGGATTCTCATCTGACCCTTACATTGTAATTGTACTAACGAAGAAAGGCACTGTCCAATATCTGTTTCGCAAACTCGTGAACTGTTCAACGGTATAGCGTTACTCTTTAGTCATGGAACAATTATGATAACTAATTAAACTTATTAATTAGTACATTATTACTTATTCTCAAACTATACTATCCTTGATATCTCAGCGCAAATTTGTAAAATGTTCAGCAATTAATTCTAGCGGTGGACCATCATGAATCTCATCCAACTCTTAAACTATATATACTATATGTTAAATCACACCATTTTGTTTTATGAACTAGTAATTAAATTGTTCGTACTCCTAGTCATGGAATAATGCTAAGTTTACAAAGTATAGACGAACTTCTAGACATATCGATGCTTCCAATATTTGTGAAAATGAAGATGACAGGTTGGTCATACATTTTTTTTTTTTTTTTAGAGAAAGGTGGCAAACTATTCATTTTATTAATTTTTTTGAAATGAACTCAGCCAGCAATATAAAATAACTAGACTTCTAATTTAAAATTTCATATACCAATTATCAAGCCTTTAATGAAATGCGCTAGATGTGATCACTAGGCCACTCATAAGTTATATGTACAACCCTTATTAAACTATCCTAAATTTTAACACTACAACAAAATTAGGTTATAGGGACATATATTTGTGACACTTTTGTATATATATTCCACCTATATTTAAAATTAGATTATAGGAACATATTTTTGGAACACATTACAAAAATATATCGCTATACACCTTAGCGACGGCACATATAGCAACACTTATAATAAATGTGGTATTTTTATCAACGACATATTTTTTAGATTTTAGAGACACTTAAAAATGTTGCTATAGCCTAATTTTGTTGTAATGTAAATTTAACTATCCTAAGTGTTAAGTTTGCACCGTAAATTGTTTATAATTTGATGGTGGGTATTTTCCGTATTACACTTAATTTGTGATCAGTTCGCTTATAACGTGAATATATAGGCTTGTAAAATGATTGGTGTTTCCTTTAGTAAATGACAGTGGGAGACCAAGACTCACCATTTATCTTTTCCCACCTTAAAGTATTAATTGTACTAATTCTATTTTTTTTTTTTTTTTTGAGAGAAAGTAGCATGCTATCCGTTTCGTTTATTTTTTAAATAAATTTAGCTGAAAATGTGAAGCAATTAGGCTTCGAACTCGAGTCTCAGATATCAACCACCAAATTCTTTACCACTTGCACTAGTGACGCCTCTGTTCGAATCTCCTACGTCTCTGTTCGAATTTTTTTTTTTTTTTTTCGTGTTGTTTTTCTCTCTAGAAGCCTTACTGCCTCACTCTTGCTGCCAAATTCATACTTATAATGAATGAAGCGGGTAGCTCGCTACATTTTTCTCAAAAAAAAGAGAAAAGTTTAATTATTTAGAAAAATTATTTGAAATTAAACTTTTCAAAACCATTTTTTTAATACCATGTTAAATAATATGTAATTAATTTATACTCTAATAAAAACTAAAACAACCAAAAATAATATTTTTAATATTACAATATTCAAGAGCCCATCTGCTCACTAACTTGTATAGTACTCTTGATGAGCATAATATATATTACTCTCTGTCAAGGCATAACGCCTCTCTCTCTCTCTCTCTCTCTCTCTCTCTCTCTCTCTCTCTCTCTCTCTCTCTCTCGACTCTACTATCACAGTTTTTTCGCATAGAATTTTACAACATTCAAGCAAATAACTCTGCATTATATAACAGTACAAAACAAAAAAAAATTAATGCATAATTTTAATGTTCAATTATCATATTACTTCTGATAGAATTTTTCTCCATCTTACTTGACACAGTATATAATTAGGTCATTTCAGGAATATAGATGAGGTTTTTATAATTCAGCATTCTATTACAAGCTTTTTTTTTCCTGATTGTTCTCAATCCATCATCATCCATCAGTTAACATCTCAAATCAAATACTAGCTAGCTATATATATAAAATGTGCTAGGGCTTCTTAATTTCACAGTCAATGTACGAGAAATATATATAGCACACACCATCTTTATTTTGCGTTAAAAAAATCTACACATATTTCTCTTCCATTAATGATCTCTTCTCTTTCATTAATCTCTTTTCCTTTTGTTATGCAATTTCATGCATAAATCTCGACATCAAAATGAAATTTTGTTGCATTCTTTTTACCAAAGAATTGATCAAAAATTTATAAATTTTTATCAGTAGGAAAAAAAAAAATTACGCTATTTCATATGGCCTTCTCTAGCTACGACTCTTCATTTAAATCAAACAAAAGATAAAGGCATGCATCGCTTTTCAATACACCCTGGCGCGCGCAGCAATCTCCTTTCCTATTTTTTTATATGAAAATTAGAAAGGAGTAGGAAATTAATTAAGTTCCTGAACCTGAGGAACCAACTCCCATCGTGCTAATTTATCTCCATAAATTAATTATTACCCTATATATACACTTGGTTCATTCATATATATATACATATTCATGCACCACATCTCCCTTTATTTCACTTTTCAATCTCTCTCACTGTGTATGCATGAGCTACATTGATTTTTCTAATTAAAAGTTATATAGTTAAATTAAAAATAACAAGTTGTGGCACTAGATGTACCGACGCACCAGGTGAAGAAAATAATTTTCTCAAAGAATCTCTTGGGACCGTTCCGTCAAGTCACTATCGATCGAACTTATCATTGCATGCTCGCATTGTTTTTTGCTTTCCCTTAATTTTTAAGTTAATTTGCTCTTGTAGACCCACCAATAGTTTGCAAGATAGTGGAGTAGGTGTTTTGTTCCGTTCTTTAAGCCGGATCGTAGCAAATGCGGCAAAATATATATATATATATATATATATATATATATATATATAGTGCTGTTACTGTGCTATTCACAGCATCAATTAATGGATGCTATCAAGTTTTTTATGATTAGATCTATTTTTTTAATCATTTTCATCCGTTAGATTATACTATTTTACCAACCACTCACTAAACTCTAGGAATCCATTATCATTCTAACGACACATCTTTTAATTTCAGATCTAAAAATTTAATAGCACCAATGTCTTGGTATTATCCCTAATATAGCAGCATATATATAAAAATTTAATAGCACCAATATCTTGGTATTATCGATAATATAGCAGCATATATATATATATATATATATATATATATATATATATATATATATATATATATATATATATATATATATATATATATATATATATATATATTAGCATCTTACTATTATAGTTCTATTTTTTATTTTAGGGTGTTCAAGTCAACGATCTATACTGTTAAATATGATATAGAATATATAAAGTTTTTTTAAAAAAAAATTATAATTTTTCGACATAGTTTACTTACAAAAAAAAAAGTGCTATTCTTAAAAAAAAATAAAATTACAATCTTGATCTTGAATTCAAAAGTGCTATTCTTAAATTTTAAAGCTTGTTCAATTTTTACTGTTTATTTTTATATGATTTACTTACTAAGTAAATGATGTCGAAAAGTTATAAATTTTTTTTTTAAAAAAACTTTATATATCCTAAATCATATTTAACAGTGAGAATCGTTGATTTAAACATTCTAAAATAAAAAATGAGACTATAATAATAAGATCCTAATACTATTATATATATATATATATATATATATATATATATATATATATATATATATATATATATATATATATATATATATATATATATAGAGTTGGGCTGGAATGCTATTGATAGCACCAACCCAACTTTGCCACCCATTTTTTAGCCTTTAGATCGCATTGAGATTTGTGCATGCTCTTTAATGAAAAAGAAAAGCTTTTTACTTTTTACTTTTTCTTTTTACTTTTTCTTTTTTCTCTTTTTCATTAAAGATCATGCACAAATCTCAATGCGATCTAAAGGCTAAAAAATGGGTGGCAAAGTTGGGTTGGTGCTATCAATAGCATTCCAGCCCAACTCTATATATATATATATATATATATATATATATATATATATATATATATATATATAGAGAGAGAGAGAGAGAGAGAGAGAGAGAGAGAGAGAGAGAGAGAGAGAGAGAGAGAGAGAGAGCGGCTACTATA
Organism: Tillandsia leiboldiana; assembly: GCA_029204045.2. NCBI lineage: Eukaryota > Viridiplantae > Streptophyta > Magnoliopsida > Poales > Bromeliaceae > Tillandsia > Tillandsia leiboldiana. Next base: position 2,197,071 of record CM055063.1, on the reverse strand, counting down.
TATACTCTTATGAGTAAAATCCTTTCGTACTCATAAATTTTTATTCCTTGGATGAAAAAATGTGTGGTTAGGATTATAATAGTTCATAGAATTTATACTATTTCACCAACAACCTAGTAAACTTTAGGGGGACCACTATCATTCTAACCGCATATTCCTTCACCTACAAAGAGATTTATACTCATAAGAATATAATAGTCCTACGATATATATATATATATATATATATATATATATATATATATATATATATATATATTAAAAGAAAAAAAAAATGGGGAGGACCTTATTAAACAACCTTCAATGTTTTATTATGGTCTTTGGTTTTTCTTTTCCTTAACTTTTTGGCATGTAAGATGCACAATATGCATGATTGATGGACGTGTACACATTATAATTTATGAGCATGAAATGATAAGTTCCAAGCGAATGTAAATCGTGGAACTACTATTATGCCAAATAACAAGAGAAAAAGTATATACGTATTTGTTTTAGTTTTCTTTTATAAGAGAGTTCCTTAAATGTTGTACAACTTCTTATCTTTTTACTATATATTTACATAATAGTTTTTCAAATCATTTCTTACCATATAATTTAGTTTTTGTTAAAATGAATCTTGGAGTACAGTGGTTGCTAATTAATTTAATATTAGTTATCAAAAGGAAAGCATATATATATATATTATTTTTTTCCATTATTGTCCTAACCACAAAGAATTAAAAACATAAATTATATAGGAACCAAAGGAATGAACCAATAGATACATACATAAATATAGTGTTGGAATCCATTTGCTTGCGCTTTCATTCAACTTTAGCTTTTCTCTTTAATTTTTTTTTTACGTAATTTTAAAACATTCAAAGCACTGAACAACTCTAATGGAATCTAACAAAGTCCAGAACAAATAAAATTAAATTATAGGAACACATATTTATGACATTTTGTATAAATGTCTTATTTATATTTCATATATATCTAAAATTAGATTATAATAATATATTTTTGGAACACATTATAAAAATGTGTCGTTATATCCTAACGACGGCACATATAACAACACTAACAATAAGTGTCGGTATTTTTGTCAGCAATATTTTTTTTATATTTTAAAAACACTTAAAGTTTAAGGAGATAGAATCTAGGATACTTAAAAGCAATGAAGACATTGCATGTTATACATAATTAATAATTTGGATCAACAAATTGTAAAGTTATAGTTGCACTCCATAGAATCTTTGGAGGTACAAAAAAAAATCTAGTTTTAACTCTCTCAATATTTAGATTGTTAATATTTTTACTCCATTCTGTCTAGATTTTTTTTTAGAAAGTAAAAAACAAATTCAATTAGAAATGTGATGCAATTATATTTCGTATTTTGGACCTCGGACATCAAATATTAATCCTTTAGCTAAGTACAGTTGAAATTATCGTTTATAAATTATTCTTAGAGAATACTAATAAAAGAAATTATTTAAGAATATAATAGAATCATATAATATTATTTAATATTTTTGTTCATGGGAATATTAATGACCAAATCCTGATGTCATTAGGAGGTTAATTTTTAAAATTTTATTTACATGATACAATATTATAATAGTACGTCTTCTATACTTTCGAAAATACGGAGTCCTTCGTATTTATAAATTTTTTTCAATGATGAAATATCCGATTCGACGATCGGTTTCGTTAAATATGATTTACGCTATTATAATTATTTAGAAATTAATTTCATAATTTTTCGACATTATTTACTAAGTGATCAAAGAATATCAAATATGACTATTTTTATGGTTGATATGGTACGTTTGTAAGTTCAACAGTATAAAACAATCCAAATTAAATAAAATTTTAGTAAAAAATTTTATTTACAATCATGAGTAAGATCAATACACCTATGTTATGACAAAAATAAAAAGATCTAATTCGTTAAGCGCAAAAATATCAAAAGAGAATCGAGAAAGAGAAAAAAAAAATTAGAGCACACAAATATTTACATAGTTCGGCCACTGATTTATGCCCACGGTTGAAGATGGAATGAAAACTTTCATTATAATCAAACGAAGACAAATATGCATTTCTCATAAAACTTTACTTTAAAAAATACACTCATATATTTTCTTATCCGCAACACCAGATTAATGAAATAAGAGTATATTTATAATAGTGGTTAGATCTTAATACAAATTTATTAAGATTAGAAATAATATAAATAAGATTAGGTATAATTTAAATTTAACTTAATAATATATATAACCAAAACATAATAGAATTAGAAAATTTTATGATATCAGAATTTAAGACATATTTAACAATTTGATTTAAAATTCAACTCTTTTATCACTATTTTTTATAAAAAAATTATTTTCAACTGTTTACTTTGAGACTACTCATTCACTAGAAAGAAAAAAAAATGAAAAATTATGATATTTGATTTTTAGATAGTTTCAATAATTTTGATCATGTCTAACAAAATCGATCATTAAATTGAATATCTCTTTATCAAAAATAACTTATAGATACAAAGATTTTCATACTTTTGAAAAAATAAAAGTCTAAATACTCGTAGTACGAAATATAGAGCAGCTATTATATATACTTTCGATTGCATGAGTAAACTGTTTGGTATAGAAAGTGTGTGAGGAGGGTCCACGCAATTCAATTGGAGAGCACAACAAAAGGTAGTTCCAAAGCAATCTTAATTTTCAACCATTTCTTTTGTAAGCACTTAATTAGCATAATTTAAAAATAAAAAAAAATAACATTTGTCGTGTGGTACGAAATCACAATTCAGAAAAACTCCAAAGATTATGGATTAAAATACAAAGTTTGATATTTTGTGCTGTGCATGCGTGTGTTATGGGTTTACTTTTTTGAATTAATTTAATTGGCCTAAAACTAGGAATCATAGCCTCTACTGGTACTTAAAAAAAAAAAAAAAAAAAAAAAAAAAAAAAAAAAAAAAAAAAAAAAAAAAAAAAAAAAAAAAAAAAATCAAAATTCCTTATTGGTTCTTTTGAACATAAAGTGTTCCACTTTGTATACCAAATTGTCGAGGAGCTTGAATTTGATTAAAGAATCAAGACAACTTAACTAAAAAAAAGTAAAACACTTGTATTAATGGAAAGTGGATTCAAATTTTATTTTTGAGGGAATTACATACAACAATGATCTTAGCTTTGGGGTATTCCAAGATTATGGTCCTTAATCAGGAGTTCGAGCCCCTATGTAATTTCACAAGAACGGTGCCTATGAACATGCATGCATAACCATCTATGTTGAAGTTGTGATCCCACTGTAAATCAAGTTTATTAAGAATATAAACATTACTTTAGATCGCCATATATATCCATATATGGATATATATGGATATAGATCGCCATCCATTACTTTAGATCGCCATCTAAAGTAATGTTTATATTCTTAATAAACTTGATTTACAGTCCGATCACAACTTCAACATAGATGGTTATGAAATCATCTCGATATATATATATATATATATCTCGATTCCATAGGTAGTCATGCGCAAAAATTCTTGAAAACAAATTTCTTTTAAACTTTTGTGGAAAGACGTAAAATTTAGCCTACTGCTAGTTGGTGAATTTTTTTGGGTGTTATACTAGTTGAAGATAAGATAAATATTTTTATTCTTACCAAACTTAATTTTAACTGAACTATATAACTACATCAATCCAAATGCTTCCTTTGTGTGAGACTAATGGCTTAGTGTAGATTTATAGTAAGCCTATTTTCAAATTATTTTAAATCTTAGGCACCTATTTCAAAGAAAAATTAAATTCTTCGTGGCCCAATTATATATGTTGGGGCCGAATATAAGTTAGAACCATTAGGCCTAAATCCGGCCTAGAAAAGTTTGTCCCTCTCCCTAACTTGACACAACATACGGCCCAAACCGAGAATTGGCCCATAACACCTAAACTTGGCCCATAAAGCCCAATTAAAGATCATAAGCTAATTTTTGAGTCCGACCCGATATAATCCGGCCCATAATTGTTTTCTCTAACCCGGCTCATTATCGAGCCTCAGAAAATAATTCTGGAACTGTAGCCTACAAATAATGTGAAAAGGTTCATATAAGGCCGCCGTGCTCCACTCAACACTACAACAAAATTAACTTATAGAGATATATTTTTACGTTATTTTTATGCAAATTTTTATCTATATTCAAAAATAGATTATAGAGATATATTTTTAGGACACATTAAAATAATATGTTGCTATACATCCTAGCGACGGCATATATAACGATACTAATAATAAATATCGGTATTTTTATCAGTAATATTTTTTAAAAATGTTAAAGACACTTAAAAGAATCACTATAGCATAATTTGATTGTAGTGCAATATTTGCCACGCACAACCGCAACGGCCCATTTGGAATGTGCGGTTCTGCATGCGGTTCGACAAATAACAGAACAATTCCACGTTTTTGAGGAATGTCCTAAGCGGAGCTTCTCCGAGCAAATCCTGTAATGTATTTATATGTTTTAAAATTCAATTTTATAACCATTTGTATAGAACAAACAAGTGCATATGAAAAGAGATTTTATGTTGTAAACCTAGATTGATTATACCAGCTGTGATAGTTGTTATTAGTTTATTAATTAATATAAACCACCATGATCCATTTAGTCTAATCCATATTAATTCATCTCATTTATTAATTAGGTTTAGCAACTCAACCAAAACCTAGCCCTAGAGTAGACTATCTAGGTGCTGGTTTTGCCTTTTATGTCTCTATTTTAATTCCTAAAGTTTTCTTTTTTCTTAAAAAAAACAAAAAAAGAAAAAAAAAAGGTTAAAAAGCATTGAGCCATATATTTTTAGTTTAAGTTAATTTTCTATAGTTCTATCTAAACATATCAAATAATAAAAATATTTTTATAAAGTTTAACATTTTATATTTATCGTTTTAAAAATTTTAAGTTATTTATATATATTCCGACCGTTAATATCCGTTAGAAAAATATAATTAATTATAAATTAAATATTTAATTTTAATTAGTGAGTGAGATAAATTTACATTTTATTCTTCCAGATATTATATTTAACTATAGATATATTTTTTTAATAGTTGAGATTTTTTAAGAAAAATATTTGTAAAAATAAAATTAATATTTTACTTATATTATATTAAAAATTAAATAATAAATTAACGGTGATAAATCAAAAGAATGTATATAAATAATTTAGAATTTTTTAAAAGGTAAATATAAAAAATTAAACTTTATAAGAATATATATATATATATATATATATATATATATATATATATATATATATATATATATATATATATATTTATATTTATAAAAAAATTGTATAAAATTAACCCTTTTAGTTTTATCTTTATATATTACTTGCTTGCAAATTAAATGTTCCTACAAAACAACAAAAAAAAAATTAAAAGGTTACCGCCAATGAACAATTATAAACATAAAATTCGTAAAAAAAAATTCTAAAGTAATAATATACAAGAAATTCATCTCGCGTTGTTTCAACGCCGAAGCCCCTGATTAAAGACAAATGTTAGAAATAAAAGCACGAGTTTCCATAGCTTCAAAACCAATCAAACCAAAAACTAATTAGATTAAAAAAAAAAAAGAAAAAATTGGGTTTCATACTTTTCCTATTCTCTTATCTAAAGTGTCCAAGGAAATTAAAGCAGTGTGACATAATCATGTTTCCTTGTTTTGTAGAAACAGTTAAAGAAAATGGTTTCCTACAATATATAGTTGGACAATGTTGTCACTAACAAAAGCATACCATTTAGTAATATTCGCATCCATCAACGTGGCTATATGATCACTTTACAAAATTAGAAACAAGTGTAACTGTTCCACTCACAGTAATTTTTCTACTTACTACACTTACCATTTTTGTTAGTACTCCGTACATTAATTTCACCTTAATTCTCCGCGGAATTATAGAGTGTATACGTAGTCGGATGTTTCCCAAGGTAGCGAAAGGAACTCAGTGTTGTAATCTTAATCAGTTTTGCTTTAAAAGGAGCAAAATACATTACTATGCGTCTATGCCACTTGCTTTTAATCATTTATTAGGCTTTGTTTGATTGAGGAATAAGGCTCGAAGTAATGTTTTGTTTGTTCCGATTTTGTTTCTTAAACACGTTTGATTAAAAATAAATTGGTATAAAGCTAAAACTACGTACTATTCTATTTTTTTTTTTAAATAAATAAAAACAAGTTTAATTAAAAAATATATAATTTTAATTAATTTAATATTTTGACTAATCTAATTATTTAATTAACTAATTTATATATTAATTTATTAAATTATTAAATTATTTATTAACAATACTCATTATTATTAATTATTTTATCAATTAATATTTAGGTTAAATCTAGCAATAATTAATTAAATAAGTTAAATTATTATTTAATTGCTTTTTTATATTAATTAATTAGATAAAATATTATTATTTTAGAATTTTAATTATTTTTGTTCTTATTATTTCAATCTAACTATCCAAACAATATTTTGTTTATTCTAAAAAATAATTTAATTTTCATCCAAATACAAAATTAGTCTTATTAATTTTTATTTATTTCTGAATTTATATTGCTCTTGAAATAAGCAGTTCTATATTATATTCAAACCAAACGTACGTAGTCTTAAAATTGTGTGTTTTTCATCAAATCTGTTGTAACTGTGTTAGCAATATTTAAACATATTTGATGGGCTACTCATTTTTCTATTTATATTAGCAACTTTTTCTCTTAAACAAAAAAATAAAAATAAAAAAATAAATAAATAATTGCCTACTGTCACATGCATGATCATTAGAAAGATTTATACTTAAAAAGAGTATTGTTAATTAGTCAGGAGATTATAATGCGATTTTTAGATAGATCAATATTCAGTAGGTTCGAGTGTTTTTAAAAACACAAATTTGTAGCAATTTAAGTATTCAAAGAAAGAGCTCAAATCTCTGATTTAAAAATTGACACTGAAATATCTAATCATTATATTGCTAATGATTTGATATACAAAGTAGACATTTTTGCAAAAAAAATTATTAATTGGATACCTAAAATTGATAGTAATATAATAACGGATTGAATTTTGATATTAATAGGTAAATTTAATGGATCTAACTACTATTTGTGGACTAAATTTGATCATATTTAAGAAAATCAATATAAATTTATTAAAAAAATTGTTTAATATTATCTTTTTATGACTAAATGCACGTATGTACTACAATGAATTTAGTATATATGTTCTTTGTACTTCACTGAACTTTCTTTTCTACCAACCATTAAATGTTCATTTATTTTTCAAGTACATTTATATTCCACATATTAATATCAATTTTGACTAGTGATGGAAAAATATTAGTTTTAAGAGCGTATGATTTTTTTTTTTACTAATTATTTTAAAGTAATTAGTAAAATTTATTTTATTTTAAAATAAATAGAGTGTACCATATATGTTTTATTTAATGTAATTAGTAAAATTTATTTGAAGTAATTAGTAAATTTTTTTTTTTTATCAGCCACTTTGAAATAATTAGTAAAATTTATTCTATTCTAAAATAAATAGAGTGTAAGATATATATTCTATTTAAAGTATATAAAAAATATTTTTCTAGTTTTAAATTTATGTGAACCCATATTAATCACACATCCCAAAAAAGAGTATAAATTTTATGCCACCTCTAAATTTGGCTAGTTAATCTGAAATAATCTGAAATACATATTAATTATAAGTATGGTTTTTGAAGTTTTGTTGTGTTTAGCTCACACGATGATCTTTTTCTTCTTCTTCTTCCTTACCGTCCTTCTTTTTTTTTTTGTTTTTTTTTTTTTGCACACTCGTATGTGTGATATAATTTAGGTGAGCAAGTTTATTCATGAAATTTCTCTCACATTTTTACTCCGCCTATGAAATCTAGAATATGTATCCTCTTTTTTTATACTAAATCCAATCGGATCGTTGATATTAATAATTAATTTTAAAAATTTAAACCGTTAAAAATACGTAATCAATTTATTTAAGATATATAAATACATCGTTCTCGAATCTCGATTATGACTTGATCTAATCAGCTTCGTACTATTTTGAATATAACTCATCCCAACTTAACCTCCCGCCCTTTAAGTCAACAAATTGAGTCTTAATTTGATTCTCCTGCATTAATTCAAAGATCCACCAACCCTTTGGCAACTACTATATTTGTAACTTTGTACTCAAATGCACCTAACTTTCAAATGTTGGTTTCAAATTCCAACTCTCCGGACCCATTCACTTATAAGGACCACATAAATATATATATACACTTAAGTGACTCTCTATAATTAGGGAGCAGTCATATATATATATATATTTTAGACCAACTTGCAAAGTACTCAAATTAATGTAGGGAAATACTTTATTTGGGTTCCTATATAACGAATCTCTTATTTCTTGACGTGTCGTGAATTTCATGATATTTCAGATTGCATGCATACACTAAATCAATGTTGGATTATGTAAAATTATGTTTCGAGTCCATATGGATTTGATCCAATCTTGTTCTTAAAGATTAGGGATGATTTAGGAATATCTTAAAGATAATTCTTAAGATAATATGGACGACGACTAGAAGTGATTTAAAATCTCGGATGGACGGTGGAGATCGTTTCCTATTAGAATTAGGTTTTTAGAGTTATATTAACTCTTGCGATTCATCTTTTATTTTTAGGGCTTCATTGAAAAATTCTAATTGAGAGGAAAAACGTGGAGAGCCTCCGTGAGAGAGTTTCTTGTAATCCAATTTTACTCATTTTACTTTTGTGCCGTGGATTAATTGAATAACACATTGAGGTGGTCTTGCCCGTGGACGTAGGTTGACACATTGTTGGCCGAACCACGTAATTCTCGTGTCCTTACATTCCCTTATTTGTTTTATTTCTTTTGTTATTATCGTGCTTGTTTTCTACAATCGTTTTCGCCTACTTTCATCTACAAAAGATTCTGTTTCCGCTGCGCTCGTGTGCTGTGTGGGTTGAGGTGTGCTCGGTAACCCCACGGCCGGTCCCCCTTCAATTGGTATCAGAGCGTTTGGTTATTCGTAGTTCGTTAACGGCGAAACGATGGCGGGAAAAGTTTCAGCGACAAAGTATGAGATTTCTCGATTTGATGGAGCGAACTTTGCGTTGTGGAAACTGAAGATGCAAGCAGTTTTGATTAAAGATGCTTGTGAGATCGCCCTGCAAGGAATAGAGAATAAGCCGGAAGGGATGACGGATAAACAATTTGAAGAGAAGGACAAGATGGCTTTGGCAAACCTATATTTGGCACTGGATGATTCGGTGTTATTCAATGTGGAGACCGAGACTACCGCAAAAGGGATTTGGGATAAATTAAAAAATCTCTATGAAGGAAAGTCATTGGTGAACAAAATTTTCTTACGGCGACAATTGTACAATCTAAAGATGAAGGACGGGGCACCGGTACAAGAACATCTAAGTACATTCAACTCTATCGTGAGCAAACTCGCTGCCCTAGACGTGAGAATTGATGAAGAAGAAAATGCAAGTATTTTACTTTGCTCGATGCCGGAAACTTGGGATAATTTGATTATGAACTTGAGCCATGTTGAAACCCTTAAGATGGAGTCGGTTGTTGCATCATTACTTACCGAGGAGATGAGGCGGAAGTCTAGCCAAGGAAGTTCTTCGGGGGAGGCTATGATAGCACGGGGAAGACCTTTCGAGAGGGAGTATGGTGATCGAGGAAAGTCGAGATCAAAATCCAAGGGCAAAAAGAAAGTAAAGTGCTGGAATTGTGAAAAGTTGGGGCATGTGAAGAAAGATTGTCGGGTTAAAGGAGTTGATGGTAAATCCGATTCAAATAATTTTCAAGGTAATATAGCCGAAGCGGATGCTAAGTCGGCTAGTTCAGAAGACGGAGATGCGTTAGTCGCATTGGATAGATCCGAGCTTATTTATCATTGGATCTTGGATTCGGGGGCGTCATTCCACATGACTCCCTATAGGGAGTGGTTTCATTCTTATAAGTCACGGGATTGTGGAGTTATCTATTTGGGTGACAATACGGCATGTCCGGTGGTTGGAGTGGGAGACGTTCGGATCAAGATGTTTGATGGTGTTATTCGGACGGTTTCTAATGTTCGACATGTTCCTGCACTTCGAAAAAGTCTTCTATCACTTGGAAAATTTTGCAAACAAGGGTTTAAATTCATCGGCGAGAAAGATCACTTGAAGGTATGTCAAGGTTGTTTGGTGTTGATGAAAGGAGAGCAAGTAGGTGGCCTTTATAGATTAGTGGGCGAGACTCAAGTGGGAGAAGCGGTTGTTGCAAGCGCAAAGGTGGAGTCTTCAACGGTGTGGCATCGCCGTTTAGGACACATGAGTGAGCGCGGATTGCAGGTATTATCCAACCGTGAACTTCTTTCAGGTTACAAGTCCGCGCCATTAGATTTTTGTGAAGATTGCATCTACGGGAAGCAACGAAGGTTGTCATTTTCTCTATCACATCAAAGAAGTAAGAAGCATCTCGAGTTGATTCATTCGGATACTTGGGAGTCGCCCGATACTTCGTTGGGCGGATGTTCTTACTTTGTTTCATTTATTGATGATTACTCTCGGAAGGCTTGGGTGTATATTCTAAAGCGAAAGTCCGATGTGTTTGAGACTTTTAAGAAGTTTAAAACTCTTGTGGAGAATGAAAAGGATTTAAAAATTAAGTACCTACGTTCTGATAACGGAGGGGAGTATTGTTCAAGAGAATTTGATGAGTTTTGTATTGAGCATGGAATTAAGCGGCATCTCACGGTACCCGGTACACCGCAACAAAACGGTGTAGCGGAGAGGTTAAATAGAACACTCATGGAGAGGGCCCGTAGCATGTTGAGTACTTCAAAACTCGACAAGAGATTTTGGGCGGAAGCCGTGAGCACGGCTTGTTATTTGATTAATCGAGCGCCGACAAAATCACTTGGTTTGGAAATTCCTGAAGAAGTCTGGAGCGGCAAGTCCGTTGATTACTCCTATCTTCGTGTCTTTGGATGTGATGCTTATGCATTGATACCGAAGGAGAAAAGGTCAAAATTGGATAAGAACTCTCGGAGGTGTATATTTTTTGGCTATGCGAAAGGTGTTAAGGGGTATCGATTGTGGGACCCTACTACCCACAAAATAGTCATAAGTCGTGACGTTATCTTCAATGAAGGGTCCTTTCAAGGCACCAAGGAAAAGCAAGATGATGATGCTATGATTCCAATTGAGCTCTTTGAAGCGCGCGATGAGGTGCAAGTTGAGCAAGCACAACAGGATGATGAAGTGGTTGATGATGAACCTGACTTGGAATCTCCGCAATCATCCGAAGATACAAATTCACCGGTAGAGTCGCCAGCGGATTCCGGGCGTCCTAGTAGAGTTATTAGACCTCCTGCGAGGTATAATGACTATATTACTTCATTTATTCCTTCTGCAAACCATGTTAGTGCATATGTTGCTTTAGCGGAAGAAGATGAGCCGACTTCGTATAAGGAGGCTTGTGAGTCGACTGACGCTGGGAAGTGGCAATGCGCGATGGAGGAGGAGATGGAGTCAATTCGGAAGAACAAGACTTGGGAACTTGTTGATTTGCCAAAGAGAAGGAACGCGATTGGATGTCGGTGGGTGTTTAAGGTGAAAAATGATACAGATGGGAATGTGGAGAGGTTCAAGGCAAGATTGGTGGTGAAGGGATATGCTCAGAAGTCGGGAATCGATTTCGATGAGATCTTCTCACCGGTGGTTCGTCTTACCACTATTCGGGCTGTTTTGGCGATCGCAGCGGTCATGGATTTGGAGCTCGAGCAGATGGATGTAAAAACAGCATTCTTGCATGGTGACCTGGAGGAGGAGATATATATGTCGCAACCGGAAGGTTTTGTCGAAAAAGGCAAGGAGTATTTGGTTTGTCGGTTGAACAAATCGTTGTACGGCTTGAAACAGGCGCCAAGGTGTTGGTACAAGCGATTTGATTCCTTCATTATAAGTTTGGGTTTTGATAGGCTTGAAGCGGATCATTGTGCATATTTCTGCGATTATAATGATGGGAGCTTCTGTATTTTGTTATTATATGTCGACGACATGGTGGTCGCCGGAAATAACAAGGACCAGATATCTATCTTGAAGACTCAGTTAGCCGGTGAGTTCGATATGAATGACTTAGGAACTGTGAATCAAATACTCGGGATGAAGGTACTACGGGAGAGAAAAAATAGGAAAGTTTGGCTTTCACAGAAGAGTTATGTGGAGAAGGTTCTGCGGCGCTTCAACTTGCAGAACGCAAAGCCAGTTTCTACCCCGTTTCCTATTCATTTAAAATTGTCGGTCGAGCAATCACCGGGTACGGAAGCAGAAAAGACCGACATGGCTCGGGTACCATATTCATCGGCAGTAGGGAGCCTTATGTTTGCCATGGTGTGCACGAGACCCGACATTGCTCAAGCAGTGGGAGCAGTGAGTCGGTATATGGCGAATCCAGGTTGTGAACATTGGAATGCAGTGAAGTGGATTCTCAGATATTTGAGAGGTACTGCGGATTTCTCACTCTGTTATGGTTCTGCGGGTTTGGAGTGCGTCGGATATGTGGATGCAGATTTCGCAGGAGATAAAGACAAAAGAAAGTCTACCACGGGTTATGTTTTCTCCATGGGCGGTGGTGCTATTAGCTGGGAGTCGAAGCTTCAATCGGTAGTCGCTTTGTCGACGACGGAGGCGGAGTACATAGCAATGACACATGCTTGTAAGGAGGCTATCTGGCTAAAAAGACTTTTAGGGGAATTAAAAGTGAAGCAAGATGTGGTGGGAGTGAATTGTGATAGTCAAAGTGCAATACACTTGGCGAAGAATCCGGCGTTTCACTCTCGGACGAAACACATTGATATTCGTTATCACTTTGTGAGAGATGTGGTGGATGAGGGTTTTATCTCATTGTTGAAAATTCACACAGATGCGAATCCAGCGGATATTTTAACGAAACCGGTAACTCGAGAGAAGTTCAATTGGAGTATGACTTCTCTCGGTCTTGGAGCTACATGAGGAGAGTGGGAATTTTGGCAAGATCTTCAATTTTGTGAAATTCGGCACATGTTTTTAAGTGGGAGAATTGTTGGATTATGTAAAATCATGTTTCGAGTCCATATGGATTTGATCCAATCTTGTTCTTAAAGATTAGGGATGATTTAGGAATATCTTAAAGATAATTCTTAAGATAATATGGACGACGACTAGAAGTGATTTAAAATCTCGGATGGACGGTGGAGATCGTTTCCTATTAGAATTAGGTTTTTAGAGTTATATTAACTCTTGCGATTCATCTTTTATTTTTAGGGCTTCATTGAAAAATTCTAATTGAGAGGAAAAACGTGGAGAGCCACCGTGAGAGAGTTTCTTGTAATCCAATTTTACTCCTTTTACTTTTGTGCCGTGGATTAATTGAATAACACATTGAGGTGGTCTTGCCCGTGGACGTAGGTTGCCACATTGTTGGCCGAACCACGTAATTCTCGTGTCCTTACATTCCCTTATTTGTTTTATTTCTTTTGTTATTATCGTGCTTGTTTTCTACAATCGTTTTCGTCTACTTTCATCTACAAAAGATTCTGTTTCCGCTGCGCTCGTGTGCTGTGTGGGTTGAGGTGTGCTCGGTAACCCCACGGCCGATCCCCCTTCAATCAAAAGCTCTCTCTCTCTCTCTCTCTCTCTCTCTATATATATATATATATATATATATATATATATATATATATATATATATATATATATATATATATATAAATGCATGCAGTAATTTGTAGCACAATATTGGAAGAAGCATTCGATTGAGATTTAAATATTGTAGGTAATAGGTGGAAACTATGAAGATAATTAAAATTTTTATCCAGTATTTTAGGAAACACATAGCATTGTTTTAAATTGCAAATCCAATCATTTTTTAACATATGCATACTTGTGCAAAGTTGTCTCTTTCTAAGAATAGATGTAACTCCTAACCTTTGATTAGGCACTGTTTGGCTCTGTGTAAGGGAGAGGGATAAGTCATTATTCCTTTTTTTTTTTGTACTCGATCAAACATAATTTCAGGAGAGAAGAAATAATAAAAAAAAAAAAATGAAAAAAAAATTGGTATAAAATTGGAAGTGCTTTTTCACTATTTTTAGAGAATAATTAAGTTTGTTCTTACTTGAAAAAAGCTTAATTAATATAAATATAATTTTAATTATTATATTAACTCTTTGACTAATCTAATAGTTTGTCTAATTTAATTATTTTAGTAACTAATCATCAAACTATTAAATAATTAACTAATTGATTTATTAATTTACTTGTGGTTAATTAAATTATTAATTAACAATATACATTGTTAATTATTTTATTTAATTAATATTTAGAGCTATCTAGCAGTATTTATGATTAATTAGTTAATTAAATAAAATTTATTATTATTTAATTAATATTTTTATGTTAATTAATTAGATAAAATAATATTTTTTAAAAACTATAATTACTCGTATTCTCACTATTCTAATCTAACTATTTAAACATTATTTTTCTTATTCTAAAAAATAATCTAATTTTTATTTAAATATAAAATTGATCTTGTTACTATTTATTTCAGGAGTTAATTATATCTATCTCAGGAATAAGTAATTTCTATTTATTTCTAAATCAAACGTTACCTCGTAGCCTCCAACATAAATATTACATGTGTATTTGCTTCAATTAACAGCTACTTAGATGACAAAATGATACACCTCGAAGCCTCTAGCAATTTTTATTTTTTATTTTTAATATGAGTGGAGTCTTTTTCTTTGAATTAAAAGTATACTTTTTTTTGTGATGGCTCAAAGTTTCAACCCAAACAAAGGAGTGAAGTGATTACAAAAAGAAGAGTTTTGAGTTACAAAAACTCTTTTTGCTTACTGCTGACATGGACTCCATCACATGATTGGAGCATGGATATTTTTAATAATTCTCCCTAATTTTATTTTTCATGCTTAGTCCATTTTGACATGCTTCTATGTATGTTTAATCACTTGTGTATGCAAATTGGTTCAAAAATATTTGTGCTATGAGAAATTTTTTTTAATGACTATACAAATTAACTTAAAATTTTGATTTTGAGAATTGATCACAATGTTAACAAATAACTTTTAAAACTACAAAAAAGAAGGTCCTTGTAAATAACTATAGATTATTTTTATTCGACTGTCCGACATTCTGATTAAATAA
This sequence comes from Tillandsia leiboldiana, assembly GCA_029204045.2. Taxonomy (NCBI): domain Eukaryota; kingdom Viridiplantae; phylum Streptophyta; class Magnoliopsida; order Poales; family Bromeliaceae; genus Tillandsia; species Tillandsia leiboldiana. The sequence continues at coordinate 2,181,791 of CM055063.1, read as the reverse complement.
TTTGATAATTTTTTAAATATAAAATTTAAATTAATTATTTATTTTAATAAATTTATAGTTATTTCAATTGTATAAATTATGCCAACTCAACTTAAACAAATAAATTTTTAAATTTTAAAATTAAAACATTACTAAGCAGATCAAATCAAATAAATTAAAAATTAAATAATAAGATGGGAAATTTTAAAAATTATATAGTCAAATCAAAATAGATGATAGTTAAAATAAATTATATATATACATGTTTATAAAATTAAAAGTTTCAATTATAATAGTAAAAAATTAATCTTTGAGTGTTTTCGTTACCGAAGTTGGATTGTGAAATGTAGGAAAGTGACGTTACGGGAGCAAACCAAATTCATCCTATTTGGTCAAATTCAACTAGTTTGTCAATGTTCTGTACATTTTATTTTAGTTAAAGTATTCAAATTCAATTTATTATGCCTGACACAAATAATAAAAAATTAAATGGTTGGTACTCAAAATTTTAAATTCAAAACTTAAATACTTTATATATTTAATTAGTACCATTTATTTCCATGTCTTAATTAAGATTAGAAGAATAAATATAAATTTATAAATAAAATAGGTAGAATTTTTTTTTTTATATCTATAAAGCACTTGTTAGGCATTATAGCTCTTTGTTATTTTCTTAAATTTATGTAAAATAGCTTAGAAGTGAAGGATGGATTAATTGTCCCCTTAATTATATGGAAAATATGTCCTTGAAAGAAAACCAAAGAGGGCAATTTTTTTTTATTTTCCATTTTTTTTTAAGTTATTATATATCACTATATTTACAAGCTACCTAATAAAAAAATAAAAAAAATATTTTGTGTATCTGTATATTAAAAAAATATTTTTAAAAATATTAAATAATTAATACTTGTAATTTTTTTATCGTTAAATTTATTTTTTTAATTAATCTCATCTCTTAAATCCTATTTTTTTCACCAATCATACACTAAATTCAAATAATTCACTATCAATCTAATTGTATATCTTTTTATGATTTATTATTTGATATTTTAAAAAACACGGGAGTTCAATTCTATTAAATTCTATAAAATTAATTTGTAAAAAAAAAAATTGAGACTTTAGCAAAAAAAAAAAAAAAAAAAAAAAAAAAATTTCTTGGAAGTAGATGCCACGTGGTACTGTCGTAAAGTGGGTCCCATTCCCACGGTGGGGGCTCCGCCCTGGGATAAAGACACGGCACCGCACCCACCGCTATGGGACCCGGACGTGGGGGCAGAGGGCCCCACCCGGGGATTCCGCGGGCCCCACCCACGAGCCTGTGACCGTTGATGGCGGCATGGGCAACGCTACGCGCACCCGAGAAGCGACACCATTAAAAGACCCACCTCTCTCGTTAGTCATTACACCCGTCGCAGGAGGGAGGAATCCACTGCGTGCACCACGTGCACCGTGCACCATAACTTACAAAACTAATGTGACCTTCTATGCTATTTTGAACATCAAATCACGTCTAGCTTCCTATTTTGCCTTTATTTAGTTTGATTTTTGAGAAGACCTTTCTCACATTGCCGATTCGGTTGAGGATCTTTTTGCTCCTTTCAATAATCCAAATTTTAAATTTTATTTTGATTTTAAATTTAAAATTTAAAATTAAATTTAATTTTAAAATTTAAATTTAAATTTAATTTTAAATTTTAAATTTCAAATTTTATAATTTTAAATTTCAAATTTATGATTAAATTTCAAATTTAATTATTAAATTTTAAATTTTGAATTTTAAATTTCAAATTTAGATTTTAAATTTGAAATTAAAAATTTAAATTTTGATTTAAAATTTAAAATTTTAAAATTTTAAATTTTAAATTTATATTTTAAAATAAAACATCAAATTTTAAATTATTTTTTGAAATTTAAATTTTAAAATTTAAATTTAAATTCAAAATTTAAATTATTTTAAAATAAAATTTAGAAAAAAAAATATTTTTTACAAATAATAAAAAATTTGTACCCAATACTTTAAAAAATCATATCAGAAAATTTATTTTTCATCTAAGCTCAGACAAACGTTCAACTTTTGGTCAAAATCAAATTTTCAAATTAAAATTAATTTAAAAAAAATCACGTTTTTAGAATTTAGGCCAAACGAGACATAAATTTTGTAAAGATACACCCACGAAATTCGATCTCCAATATTTAAGATATCTCTAGGAACAAAAACTACTGTACTTATAACCCGCGGTTATCAATTAAAATTTGATTTTAAGATGCTAACGACCATTTATTAAATACGGTGCATGAGACGAACAACAGGTACACCGGGTGCACGTATCTTTCTCCCAGGTGACTAACGGAATCAGCGCTAGATGCAGCGTGGAATCTCGGGATCGCGACGGCGCCGCCAACGTGCCGCTGGAGTTGACGGAGCGGCGGATTCTGCCGTTAGATTGACCGTTAATCACACGTGGCGCGCATTGATTAGTTTCTTGAAGCTTTTGGGAGGTGATATTCCCCTTCGCTTACCATTTCCTAATAAAGCGGTGGGTCCCTGGGTCCCATTTTAATGCCCACTTGGGGTTGCAACATTTTTCCTCCTCTTATAAATGAAAGAGAACCTACATATTTTTAAATTATCTTGCATGTGAAATAACATTTTAGTCCTTTAGGATTTTTATAAGGGTCTCATTTGGTGGCAACAATGAGATCACAAAAATTATATTTTATCTAATTAATTTAATTTGAAGAATCTATGTCCATAATCACGGATACATAGAGCCAAACAATCTGATTTTAATTTATTTTTTTCATCCAAAATAGTTGCCTAATTTGGAAGGAATGTAAATTGATCATTAATGGATATATATATATATATATATATATATATATATATATATATATATATATATATATATATATATATATATATATATATATATATATATTAGAACAACAAACCAAATATATATGTATTTGAGTTTGATGGGATCTTCTTTTACATAAAATATTATTTTTTAGTATTCTTTCTATTTTTTAAGCTAGTTCATCATATAATCCAATTCAATTATGTGCATTCGATCCAAATATATAATTGACTAATTCCTAAGGAAGAGTTTTCTCTAGAATAAGATAATTTGAAAAGATTCTCTTCGGCGTGAAATGCCGGCTTTATCCTTTTATTTTTCAAGCTAATATATGATAATGGAATCTACATATTTCCACCCTAATGATTACCTAATTTCTATAAGGAATCTAGATAGATTATATATTGATGAATTTAATTAAAATAAGTTACCTTATATATATATATATATATATATATATATATATATATATATATATATATATATATATATATATATATATATATATATATATATGCCGAGTAAGGATAAGTCTTCATCCTTAATTAATTGTCATTATACAATAAAAATGAATAAAGTAGAATAAAATCGTATGTTAGAATAACAATAATTAGAGGATATCTTATGCTCAGAAAATGTATATATATTTTTGTGATATGACCTACTATAAATTAGTCAAAAATAATATCTAGACCTAGTCTAGTTTATTTATAGATTGGTTATCCTCTGGTACTATAATTCTTGATAATTTTTTTTTGGAAAATAGAGATTTATACATTGAGATTTGTCAACAAATAAGTTTAACTTTGCTATTGGTACGTAGCATATATGCTTTAATAATAATTTTTGAATAATTATTATTATTATTTTTTTGGGTAATGGAATGTTGCACTTGTGAAAAGTCTCTTTTTAATTTGGTGTTTTGGAGAGAAAAGAAATGAGAAAAGTAAATGGCATGCTATATATGTTGGGAAATGTGTTCTTGGTGATATTTGAATTGAGGGCTAGAATGGTCTTTTGCACGTGCAGAGATTCTGAGCTGACCTAAATAAATACTCTCCTTTTTGAGAATAACTTGCTCAACAAGGCCTCTTGAAAGAAACTGAAAAAGGAAATTTAAAAAGAATATAAAAATTGTTCCCAAGTCAAATAAAAACAAGTGTTTAGATGCCAAATTTACCCTTTGAAGAGTGTAGAGACCCTATCATGGTAATTATCAAGTTCCTTCCCCAACATCCTCACAAATATGTAGCATTAGTTGCTGTAAAAAGTGTTCTACATGCATCACTTTACCTCAATTAGCAACTTCTGTTGATGTGCTTCATCTTGCAACATTTTATGAGCTAACCTTGTTTAGTTAGATTTCTTGGATGATATAAATTATTGTATCTTTCACAAAATTGTATGACTAGTTAGACATTCTCATTTAGAAACAAAAATTAAATTCTCGTATTTTCAGTGGATATATACTTGAATTGGTTAATAAATCAAGAAGTAAAACATCTACATATTACAAGAAGCAACTTAATGCGACAATCAAATAATCACCTTTTTAACACAAGTTACCGTCCAAGTTCTCTCCCACCTTATTTAGACAACTTTTGATAAAAAAATAAAGATCAAAACATTCGTTACTTAATATGCAATTGTCTATAATGAAAAACAGTCCAATTCAACTCAAACAGCAGAAGAGCCGTGCTGGTTGAAGGAGTTTTTATTTTTTCTTTATTAGTCTCATTGCTTAGCGTAAAAATATATATCATAACTTTCAATAGAAATATCTATAATTATAAAATTTTTTGAAAAAATCGTTAATGTGCTGGCATGTAGGCATGATGTGCACTAATTGATTCATAGAGTATAATCAATGTATCAATAGCTATACGAGGGCTACACGAGGAGGCCACCGACACAATAACTTGCAACGTGGCTACAAAATTCGAACGCGTGGCTTGTAACGTATTACCTGAATTGTTCGAACGCCTCTCTTTGTTTCTCTAATACTCTTAATAATTTTTATAAGAGCAATGCTACATGTACACTCCGAAGAGGTGTATATCATATATCTCCACCATTTTAATGATGACGATATTTTTTACGGGTCACATCAAGTGACCCATCATCACACCCCCATCCTTAGATAGATGGGGGTGTGAAATGTACACCCCTTACGGGTGTACACATAGCATTTTCCTTTTTATAAACTATTAGACCTCCTTAAGTACTTAAAATGACTCTATATATTTTTTTAAAACATAATAATTAAGTAATACGTTAACCGTATTCTAAAATATTACTATACTATCAAATATATTTATTATTTCATAAAAAGATGAACTATTAGGACTCGCAGTGATTTTATTTCAAGGAGAAAAGAAAAAAAACTCTTTAAGACAAAAAAAAAGAAAAAAAAAAAAAAGTCTAGAATATAACACTTGTATAGTAATAATTTTATTTTTTTAAAAATTATTTATAAGAGACACTCCTCTCCTATATCCCAAAAAAAAAAAAAAAGAAAAAAAAAAAAGGGGGGGGGCGGTCGGGGGGAGTGAAAAGAGAATAGAAGAACTTACAAAAGAACAAGAGTTTTAATTATCTTTTACTAATATTTTTAGGTGTCGTACCCCAACGCTCGTGCGAGTCACGTGAGGGGCCACCAACTTGAGGGGCAAAAGCGTCATTTCGAGATGTAATGTAATAATAAAATAATTTGGTGTGTGGGGATTCCCATTCGCTCGGCAACCACTGAAGTCTCCTTCCATTGTCGCCCAGCTCCCCCCTTCTCTTAACTCTTCTTCTTCTTCCTCCTCCTCCTCCTCCTCCTCTTCTTCTCCCCCAAACCCTCCTCCTCTGCGGCCCCAGCAACGTTCCCCCATAAACCCCCCTCCCACGCACGCACCGTAGCCCACATGGTCCTCTCTTAGAGATGAAGCAACCATCGACGGCGCTCTCTTCCTCTTCCTCCTCCTCCTCCTCCTTCGCTCGGTACACTCATCCCCTTCCCTTTCCCTTTCCGCCTCTCTGAAGCTTCACCCTATCTTGTTTCCTTTCATGGATTGGGAGTTTGGGGAATTTAATGCGATTTTTAGCTCCCGAAACCTTGTTTTTTGAAGTCGGTTTTTGGTCCCGATATGGAAATATTGATAGGAATATGTTGCTTTTCTGGTTGGATTAGGACCGAGTGGTTGTTGGGTATTTTTAGGAACGATCGAAGTAAGTGTTCGACGGGGGTTTATGTGGCGAGAAAATAGGAAACAAAATTGGATTTTGGGAAATGGGTTTTGCCCATTTTTGGTAGCTTCTTCGGTTATGTATTCAGCCCATCGTTTTCGTGTTGTGTACCTTTTCTTTTTTTTCCTTGTAATAATCTGATGGTGGCGGGGCTTTTGTGATTATTATTTCCAGGGGATGCTTGTGGCGGCGGAGCCGGATTCGCCAGATTCGGGGTGTTTTGGTGCTGTGTTTTGTTGTGCTGAGTTTCTATCTCCTTTTGCCTTGTGAGGGGAAGGATTGCTCTCGCGGTGATGCCGGCGGTCGCGGCTCGCCGCAATGTTTTGGGCTCAGGGATGCGTGCGCCGACCGTCTTTCCTTTTGCTTCCCCTCCACCCAATTGGGTTTTCTTGCCCAGGAGGATGTTGTTGACCCAAAACCCAATTCACAAGTTTCCGACGAATCATCTCGGACAGGGGAGATCATCGCGGAACAGCTCCCGAGCCGTTCGACGGCCTTCGAGATGTCCGACGGAGGCATTGTTATGTGCTCTTCCATTGGTCCTGTGAGAAGTTTGCCCAATAGTTTGAGTTTGAACGGGGAGAACGTCGGCGAGGATAGTGTGGGCTTGTGTCAAGCACCGCTCGTTCCCGATAATTGGATGAGGACGTCAAGCGGGGCCACCTCCGATTTTAATGAAAACGGCGATCATGCTCAACTCAGTGGTTCTTCTTCGCTAAATGTGGGGATTAGTCCACCTTTATTGGACTGGGGAGCTAATAGTTTGTATTCCGCCTCTTTGGCATTCCTAACTGTGGCGAACAAGAACAATGATAGTGTTTTGCTAGTGTATGAGCCGTTCAGTACCGACCCACAGTTTTACGCATTGAGTGCTGAGGAATTGTCATTAACTCCTGGAGAATCTGCTTCTATTGTGTTTGTTTTCCTGCCGAGATGGTTAGGCTCATCATCTGCCCATATTGTGTTGCAAACGAACTTTGGGGGATTCGTTATTCAGGCTAAAGGAATAGCCTCTGAGTCCCCTTACAAGATAGAGCCTTTAGTTGGGTTGGACATCTCTGTTAATGAAGGTATAAGCAAGAATTTGTCTATATTTAACCCTTTTCATGACGCCCTCTCTGTAGAGGAAGTGACTTTGTGGATGTCTGCTTCTGAAAGTGCTAACCAATCTGCTCAAATTGTTTGTGGTTTAGATGGATTTAACCAGGAAGGTGAATTGGGTTCTTATATTGATAAAAAAGAGTGGTATAGAATGAGTAGTGATGACTTTAGATTGCCAAGGGTGGATATTAGGCCGCATAGGCAATGGGAAGTTCCCCCTCAGAACACTAAAGCCATTGCGGAGATTAACTTGTTGCCTTATCTGGAAGGAAATGTTTTCGGAGCTATCTGCTTGAAATTGCGCAATTTAACAACTGATAGGATAAATTCAATTGTTATTCCTCTTGAGCTCGAAGTGCGCGGAAGGACAGCTTACAGTGATTTAACTGGGTCTCTTTTGGTTTCTTTCGAGTCCCATGCTGCGTGTGAGGAAAAAGGATCAATTTTTTCCCTCTTTTTAAGAAATGATGCATCACAGTTAGTAAGCATCTTAAACATTGAAGAAGTTACAGAAAGTTTGAAGGCTTTCCAGATTAAATACAGTAAAGGGTTGATACTTTTTCCTAGGAGTGTGACACAAATAGCTCTGATAGGATATTCTTTTCCAACAAGTGCACAGAGCATTATTCATGACACCACAAACGTGAATTGCAACCTAGTAGTAGAGACAAATAGTTCTGTCAGTCCAATCATTAAGATTCCCTGCCAAGATCTATTTCATGCCTGTTTAAAGTATCAAGCTAGCACAGTTGTTGTTGAATCTGAGGGGTCGTATGTTGGATTGACGTTGATACAAAAGGAAGAAATGTCTGCAAATTCAAGAACAGGATCTTTGGGAAGCATCATGGAAGATTCGCTTAAGATGAAGGTATTTGAGTTTCTTTTTCTTTTTTCTGTTCAAATTGATTTTTGTTTTTGAGAATTCGCTTCTTTGCTCCTAGTTGGATGTACCTTGTTTGTCTTTGTTTTAAAGTTTTCCCATCTAGTCCTCTTTTTAAGCAATCCTTTCGTTCAAGGCTCTATCACCTTAATCACTTGATATTTCTGATATGGTTAAATCTTCTTTTAATTTGCCATTGAACTCGGAAAATCTCCACTCCACATTTACGCTATATCGATGTGTAGCTAGTCAAACTAAGGGAGCTAAATGTAGGATATTATGAGACAAAAGAACGCCATACATAGGAGGGAAAGACTCGTATATACATAGGAGGGAAATACTCATATAGTTTAAACAATTACTTAAGTGATCATTGTTTCGGTCAGCTTTACTCAGAAGATTAGGTCAAATAACCTTTCTTCTTTCCTTCTTTGTATCTAGCTTGTCAATCAGTGATATTGTGGTGGATCCATATATTCTCTTTCAAGTTTTACTGCTTAAATATACATGCTTGCAGCTCCTAGTGTCCAATCAATTTGAGTTGGTATTTTTGTTACTTCTGCCTTTCATGAAATTGTGTAATTTAGCCCAGTGGTCAGATTGTTGACAGCCTGCTAACAATCTAGACACGAATGTCAATTCAATGCAGATAGACTTACACTTCTAAGTTCTAAGAAATGCGATTCGGCATATTTTAGTTACAACAGAAAAAAGTTAGTCAGTATGTGTGTATATATCTGTTGGTACTTACAAATTTTATATCTCTGCCTGTTTCATACATACGTGAATACATTTTGTGTGGTAGGGATTAACACAGACATAAGTTGGTCCAATTACGTGTTTGGTATTGTTGTAGGTATGCACGCGTGTATTATTTTCCACCCTTCTGTTACTATTTCATCAGTTTTTGGTTTCTAGCGTATGGATGTTGCACAGCTAATTACTTTCAGTTTTTGTTGTTGTTGTTGTTGTTGTTGTAGATTTCTTCTTTGATGAGTATTTACAGACTTCTTATGCTTCCTGGAACAATCTAGCCGCAAGCAACAAATAACGAGTTTCTAGACTCACATATATGAGATGTATTGTTTACACACATTGGACAGTTAACCAGAAGGGCAATAGAAACATATTGTATAATTATGTTATACGAGTTATACTTGATTATAATCTGGTTTTAACTGTAGTGCTGTTTGTCAATGCTTTTTTATTTTTTATTTTTTATTTTTTGAACTGTAAGCAGTGCTTAAGATTCTGAGAAATTTTTGCAGCCAAAACTCCTGAAAGCAGCTGAAGCGGATGATCTAATACTTGGAAACTGGAGATCTCATGGTACGATGGCTGTGATATCTGTTCTCAAGGATCAGGAAGTATCATTTCCTGTTGTTCAAATTGGGTCCCGATTTTCCAAATGGATCACTGTGCATAACCCGAGCGAAAAACCTGCTCTAATGCAACTCGTGCTGAATTCAGAAGAAATCATAAGCGAGTGCAAATCTGCTAAGGACATATCTGACCTTACATTCTCAAGTCGATCTCCTGAGATTAATTCCATTGAAACCAGATTCGGATTCTCATTAGCCGATTCAGCAATAACAGAGGCCTTTGTACACCCTTTTGGGAATGCTTCATTAGGTCCTGTAGTCTTTCGCCCTTCTAATTGGTGCATGTGGTCTAGCTCAGCTTTGATCAGAAACAATTTATCAGGCTTGGAGTGGCTCCCTCTTCGAGCATTTGGTGGCTCCCATTCTCTTGTCCTTCTTGACGGACCTGAACCAGTTTGGAAGCTCGAATTCAACCTCGACTTGCCGATCAATCGCAATTTATCGTCTTCACCCCTAGCAGAGAATGCTAAGCTTTCCTGTAATAAGCAGGTAACGAAGGAGATATATGCAAAAAATACGGGTGAGCTTCCTCTTGAGATTAAAAAAGTGAAAGTTTCAGGAACCGATTGCGGTTCAGACGGGTTTATGGTACAATTGTGCAAGGGTTTTGCTTTAGCACCAGGAGAATCAGCACAACTCTTATTATCTTATCAAACGGACTTCTCTGCAGCTCTTGTTCACAGGGATCTTGAGTTGGCTATGGCTAGTGGCATTTTTGTGATTCCCATGAGGGCCAGCGTCTCAGTTAATATGCTTACTCTGTGTGGGAAATCATTCCTCCGAACAGTGAATTGGGGTGTGTCCGTCCTTTTCTTTGTCGCTGCTTCTACACTTATATTGGTCTTCATTCGCATTATACCCCACTATTTTCTGGTGGGTACCAACGACTGTTATCTAAAGGTTGAAACCACTGGAAATCCCTTGAACAAGAGTGAGAAACCTTCTTTTCTTTCCCATAGCACCAAAACTACCAGGTGACTGCCCTTTTTGAATCCTCCTACATTATTTTGTTCTGCTCTGCATATATCCGTGCAAAATCATCTGTTTATTTACATATATACCATGCAAAATCTGAATTTTCCATATAACCCCTCGAATGTGCAGTTCCTTACAAAAAGACTTTATGATGGGAGGCATCCATTACGAGGGGGAATGTTGGTTTTAAGTAGGAAAGCTTATTTTAATGATGGGCACTTTTCTAAGTGCATTGGTTTTATTTGTCGCACATTAAGTTTTCTAAGGGCGTATGTAAAAATTCAGAATTTTTGTGTTTACACTGCGGTTATAGATAATTCGACAAGAGTATATGTATGTTAATATCTCTATTTTGTTTGAGAATTTCTTTCCACTAACAATAATGGAATTCACAGGTCACCAAGAGCACAGAAGAAACCTGGGGCAGGTTTTAGCAACAGATATCCTGCGACTCAACATGGCGTTCTTGATGGCCCTAAGAGAACAGAGGAAATGCACGGCTATGATCATCAAAAGAAAAGTACCACACTCTCACCAACAACATCACCAGATAAGACCATCGAAGGCCCTGGACTGATTGAAGCACCACAAACCAATAATCTCACTATTAAGGTTATTAAAGATAAAGGGCGGCGGAGGAAGAGAAAGGCCTATGGGGTAGGATGGGCTGCAAAATTAGAAGTTTCAAGTAGTCATAGCGGGAATTCGACTCCATCTTCGCCTTTGTCTCCGACCTCATCTACTCCTAAACAAGTATGGCCTTTTTCCCCTGAAACTACTGTAGAGTCTCCGTTTGCGAGAGAACCTGAAGAACCGAAGTATCAGAAGAAGGATAGTTCTGAAAACACTGGTGAAGCGAAAGTTGCAGCAGCTCAGAAGCACTTTGAGAATAAGCATACACCGTGCCGTAGAGGGCAGCCTTCTACTACTACAAAATCAGCAGGGAAAGCTCCTATGTTGCCTTCTCCCACTATCTTGGCCCCATCTTCTCCGATCGCACCTCATGCTCGCGCCCCTGGATCAAAGCTCATGAAGGAAATTGCCGCAAACGCACCAGAGAATGATGTTGCGGAGAAGAAGTTCGTCCATTATGATATCTGGGGAGATCATTTCACTGGCCATTTACTGGGTAAGCCAAAGGAGGTGTTGCGGGAGGCTGTTGATGCGTCGGAAGGTGATTCTCAGAGCTTCTTCGCGAGAGAGCCCCAGTCCCTAATGACGATGCCATCACCACAGCTTGTAACTTCTACTCCCAGTCATGAAATGGCCCCGTATGATGTGACATGCCTCTATCATCAAATGAATTAGAAAAAATCAGAAAGTTTTAATATGTGCCCTGTGTTTTATTTGGTTTTCTTCTAAATCTCAATCTTCTCTCCCTAGTCTTAAGATAGGACAAAAAAAGGAAATAGAACTAACACTTCTGGACACTTTCACTGTTAACTTAGAGAGCAACTTGTCCTCATCATTTTCAACAACACAACAACCAAAGAAACTAATCAAACACCAGAGAACTCGAACTTTACACAAACCAATGTGTGTACAATTTGTTCTTCGAGCCGTGCAACTACTGAGTAAATATGCTACAGGTCTTTACCCCTCTATTTAATAGTGGTCTTCTGATATCTATGTGATTCAAATAAGAGCGTGTTCTGGGTAGTTTACCCTTTAGGATAATAATAATACTATAGTTGCTTTTACCGTCGGTTTATTAGATGCATTAAATATAATTGAATTCAATGAGTGAATGATAACCAGATTTTATTGTTCCTCCTGGTCAGTAGTAAAGTTTGCCCTCTTGCTATCACCATCTTTTTACTTTAATCTTCTCCTGTCTCTGGAATCAAATAGCATCAGATTATCACAGGAGCTGCTCCATTAAAATCACTACCCACCTTTCTTTTTTTTTTTCTGCCATTTGTTGACTATAATGATCAGGAGATACAGAGCATGTATACTAAGCTCTCATATTAGATTTTGGAAGAGCAGTGATGTTTAACTGGAATCTATCTTGTTCCAGAAAGAATCCCAGAAGAAATATAGCTAGCTATAAAAGGTGTTCTGCACAGTAAAGAACTAAAATCTTGTTTCCAACCTGATTGCTGCATCCCCCCATCTAAGGGGCAAAAGGTTTAATCATGAATCATGATAAAAGACACTTAGCGCATCAATCAGTTATTTAGCTGGCATCATCTTGCATAGAAAAGGGCGGTAAATATCTCCAACAAAAAGTTCTTGTTAGCACATACACAAGGGAAAGTGCTTGACTCTTTCATAATATTGTGTGCATCATTTCTACAAATCCTTATTATGAACAGAAATACGAGTCGACATTCGTCACACCCCCAAAAACTTCCAATCAAATGCATGCCCTAAAATATCAAAATTCATCATATCTTGATGTAAGGGCTTTGAGCAAGGAGAGGCTGTTTCAGTTAGTACGCAACAGCCTTAGGCTGAATAGAAGAAAGAAACTGTGTTCGACGACGGTGCGTCATTAATGGATAGCAAGGCCATGTGAGATGTCATCTCCGCCAATTGAACTGACCTCTTGGAGGCAACATAAAAGGCCCCCTAACAAATTCTGGAGTCCTCATCAAGGGGCCTGAGATCGGCTGACCAGAGTAGTACATTGGATCACCGTAAGGATGGCTTGCGTAGTTTTCCCTGCTAATTATTCGATGAAATTCCCCTGAGGCATTCGAGGGAAAACCAACATTGCCCGTGAGACCATGAATGTTCCATGTATTTGCATGGGATTGCACCATGTGATTATCTTGATTTGATTGCCAGGTCCTGCTACGTTGATGATCGATGTAGATAGGATTTCTTTGGTGGAATTGTTGCTGTATATGAATTGTATTTTGATAATTGGGTTGTTTCGTATGCTGGCCTGATAAATTCAGGTGTTTTCCCTTGGCGACTTGGTTAGCTTTTCTCCGGCCATCATATTGAGCCTTGCCACCAAAAGCATTCAGTTTCTGTTCTCCAGAGGAAACTTCATGCTCTTTCTTCCTGTGTTTCTTAGGAGGTAGATCCTTGTCCGGCGATTTTCTTGAGCGTTTTGAACCTGGTTCACAAAATTAAGAATAGAAAATAATCACGATCATTCTATTCAAGACCAGTATGTTAGCCGTAAGCAAGAACTAACAACAACAATGCTATTAAGATTTAATTTTTCAACAAAATATTAGGTGATGCTAGTTGATTAAATTTCAATACAATGAAGATGCCTTTGGTGAACAAAATATTCACAAAGTTCTTTTTCAGTGGACATACTGCAAATTCCAGTTCAAGATTCCAATATAAATTATAAATATTATCTGATTGGAAGAGCTTTTATTTGCGTACGTGTATATACAAATGATAATTGAATTCTCTATGATTTGCATCAACAATTCAACACATAAGTGAAGGCCAATTGCTATTCAGAAGGAGAGATGATACCCCTCAGTGCAGCCCTAGCTTTCGCAATAGCTCGCACTTGTCTTGCTGCTGCTCCCCTTTTATGCTTCTCTGCCAGAACTTCCAATCTCTCTGCTTCATTTTGCCAGCACTAACAGATGCATAAAAATAAACAGCTTTATGCTGACCTTACTATAAAAATTCATTGCATATAAAAAGATACTTCATTAACCATCTATTGCCAGCACTAACAGTAGCCTGTTTACTACGACTTAGATTAGCAGCCATCAATGAAAGAAGCTGCAAGACTGAAGAGTATCTTCCACTGTTGAAGAAAGTTCAGCCCTTCCGACAAGAAAGCTTCTTACCTGGCGAAAAGTCTTCAATCTGTAGAGGTTACGCCCCTTCACGAGTAAAGGAAATAACGGCGGCAACGGTTTCACACCCTTGCTCCACAGGACTTCAACCTTTTAAATCACAGAAATTAACAAGTAAAAGACGTACTCGATCGAAGTTATATCGAAGCATTGACCTCTGCCCTTACAGTAAAAGTATGTTGCTGCTTATCTGCACCGTAACTTTCCTTCACAACTCTTCCTGCAACTACCCTTTTTCCTATAATATCTGCACCCCTCCTAGCTAGACCAAATCTGGTGAAGAACCAGCCGTCACATTATCATAAATTCTTAAAAGGCGTTACTGATATAGATGGAAATTCAAAAAAAGAAGAGGATAGAAGACATTTTGAAATAATTGAACAACATACTTCTGATAAACTCTCTGCTTGAATAAGATGACATCACCTTTACATACGTCACCTGCACCGAGGAAAAAAGGGAAACAAAAAAAATCCCTTAAGTTTGATTTCCAGAAAAATTACAGTCCCTCCTGAATCTATTGTTCCCTAACCATTCTACCTGTACAGTTCATAGAAAAGGATGATTTTGGATAGAGTTTTTCACCATTTCCGTCTTTAATCCTGATTAACAAATTAAATAAAAAACAGTAAGATTGCCACTGGATCTAGCTAGTTAAAAAAGATGTGCTGGTTCATAAATCGCGTTCTTCATACTAATAAGACAGATAACCACAGCACTTACGCATCCCACTTAGTGCAAAATGAACCAAAGCAAAAGCGAGAAATCGGAATACAATCATATCTTGAAAGGAAAATGATGAACTGACCTCCAGTGCTCCAGAATTCTTTCTATGCATGTACCTTTCGTCCCACCCAGTCTTAGCTTGTGCTTCCTCAAATAGGCCTTGCACTCTTCCAATTTCAGTTGATCTAGACTTTTCCGCCCTACACGGCAATAAGATCATCAAGTATTCTACACGCCTTATGCAATTTTTGAGGACTTCGTTTACACAACGATTTCAATTCTCGCGAGGAGATCAGAACATGTTGAATACAACACTAATGTTACAGTTAGGATGATTTTCGAATAAAGATAGCTGTTTACACAGTAATGCATTCAAATTTCTAGCCATTTTATCTGTGATAAACCTAAAAACTAAATTTCACTTGGTTTTTGCTGAGACTAAGAGGAACGTTAATATGAAATCTGCAGAGCAAGTGAAAATTTGTTTGATACAGCATAGAAGAGAAAATGGAGCTTAATTTGATGGGGAAAGAGAGAAACATACTGCGGAGGAGATCGACGACTTTTTCGTAGACCTCTTCGTCCAGAGGCTTTCCATCTCTGGATTCTCCGTCGTCCTCGTCGTCGTCGTTATCGACTTCATCATCATCACCGCCACTATCTTCTTCTTCTTCTTCTTCTTCATCGGGATCGTCATCTTCTCCATCATAATCTTCATCATCCGAGTCGTCTTCGTCGTCGTCATCCTCCTCTTCTTCCTCGGATTCCTCTTCATCTTCTTCCTCGGAAGAGGAGGAGATGGAGATGGGGGGAAGCGAGATTTGCTTCCCCTTCTTCCTCCGCGAAGCAGCGGCGATGGGCATCGTAGGGGAATCGGAAATGGTGATGGTATTCATTCACCAATTTCTTTATTAGTAGTTGGATTGGATTCGATCCGGAATCGCCTTCAAATTGTTCGACCTATGGCCGCAGAAACGAAGGAAAAAGGACGCAGGCGCCGCGGGGCGACCGAATAAAAAAGGTACAGCAAATAAAATTTGAACTTTCGAATTTTTATTAAAATAATTGCAACAAACTAATTATTCAAATAATAATTTTAAACTTTTTAAAATTCAAATAATGAATTACAAGTAAGCACAAATTCAGACGACTCTCTAACGGCTGAATTTTCACTTTTGTATTATTATATTTTATTACTCAACTATTTTTTTTTTTTTTCAATCCTTACCCTAAACGCATAATTTTTTTTTTCCAATCCCCAATCATACTTAATTATTAATTAATATTGAAAAAAATAGTTTTATTTTGAGATTATGTGAAAAACATTCAATCAAAATAACTATATAATTATTAAATTTATTTGGGGAGAAAATATTTCAAGTTCAAATATTTATTTACAAAAAAAAAAAAAAAAAAAAAAAAAAAAAATCTGAAGTTTCTAAAGTTTTTATATAATTTTTTTTTTTTTAGAAATTACACCATATAATAAGAGTAGGAAATAGTATATATATATATTGAAGAAAATAGTTTTATTTTGAGATTATGTGAAAAACATTCAATCAAAATAACTATATAATTAGTAAATTTATTTGGGGAGAAAATATTTCAAGTTCAAATACTTATTTACAAAAAAAAAAAAAAAAAAATCTGAAGTTTCTAAAGTTTTTATATAATTATTTTTTTTTAGAAATTACACCATATAATAAGAGTAGAAAATAGTATATATATATATATATATATATATAATATTGGCTAAATTTTTTAAAAAATAATTAGAATATTTTTTTTTATATATATAACAGATTAATCTTTTCTAACCGATCAAAATTGATAAAAATATTGTAAACAACTAATAAATAAATAAATACATTTTATGCTTAAAAAAAAAAACAAGTTTAGGAAACGAAATACACTGTACCGTCAGAATTTTCTTTTCCGCTTCGTGCTTCGAATACAACACGTGAATTGAAATTTTATTTTTTTTTGATATTAATTTTCTATTTGATTTTCACCAATATCTCATTTTAAAAAAATAAATAAATAAATATTTCATAATAAATATATAAATTTATTTTTTTTGTTTCAATTGTTGCTCTTTTATAGTGTGAAATTTCTGCCTAATCACATTGGAGATATGAAATTTCTGCCTAATCACCAAAAAAAAACATGAATAAATAAAAAAAAAATTAAAAATAATAAAAACACACAATCAAAAACATGAATAAATTTAAAAAATATTATAATAAAAAAATAAAAAAATAGTATGAATTTGTAAAAGAAACATGCAAAGAAAAATTATATATAAATTTAAAAAATAAATCATAATTACCTGTCTAATTATTTTATTTATTATTTTGTATATCAGTTTATTCAAATTTTTATCTATTAAGAATTTTGACTATATCAAAATTTCCAAAATCATTCAATATTATTATAATTTAAAATATATTTAATTATTCGATTATTATGTAGAGTTTACTTTAATATTATTTAGTCAGTTTTCATATTTAGGATTCAATATTATATAATTTTCTAATAAATTTTAAGTATTTAATTATATATGGTCTATGTTTTACTATTTAAATATTTTATTATATTAATAACCGTACAAAGACCGGAAGCACTTTTTTAAAGAATTTATTAATAACCGTACAAAGTCATGCATGGAAGCACCTTTTTAAAGAATTTTTTTAAAAAATTTATGAATTAGATATATTTTAATATTTTATTTAAGTTATAATTAGGTTAGATTTTGAATGATCATATTCTATTCTAAATAATCATTATTCTAATTGATCAAATTAAATTAAAATAAAAAATTATGAAATTATATTAAAATAAAAATAAAATAAGATAACTATATATTTCAAATAAGATAAATACTTAATTTTTAATTAAATTAGATTTACCTTCTTAATTAATATATAAAATCCTAATTTGACTAGAATTTTTTAATTAATAATCAATAAATAGAACCATACCTGTAAAGAAAAACAACGTACGAAACCAACGTGAAAACTATATGGAATACTATATGGAAAACTTTTCTCGTCGTCGTTGCGTAGGTGTATATACTTTGAACGACCACATCCTTACTAATATTCTATCTTTTTTATCTGCAAAATCAGTGGTAAAGATTAAAAATGTTTGCCGGCGGATTTACCTTCTCATTTCTGAGGAATTTTTCGTCATATTACAAGCCCGCCACGCGGAAACTGCAGACTCGGGCTTCCTCGCATCGTACAAATATGGAGCAAACATCTTCTTCATTGACCAGTGGGCCGGTATTCCCGATGATGCTTTCAAATTTCTGCGCTTCACCGCCACAATCCTCTCATCCGTCAATGGCCTTATTTTTTATTTCGATAGAAATTTAAAAGTTCCCGATATTGCGGTTTACAGTCCTGTCTGCAGGACCTCCCTCTCCATCCCGCGGCCTCCAGACACGGAGCTCTCCCACAATTACCACGTCGGAATCGGCGCGGTACTATCCAAGGATTTCGACTACAAAATAGTGTATGTAAAACCTGGGCCCGAGTGGAACAACGATATGCACTGTAAGATTTACGACTCTCGGGATGGCGAGTGGAAGGTCGACGAGCTGATCGACGGCGGGAGTCGGAACATGCGGCTCGACGAGCCGGTCGTGTGCGGGAGCACCGTGTTCTGGGCGTCAAGCTGCGGGGCCTACATATCCGGGGTCGACCCTTACGTGGTGGCGGTTGACGTCGACGCGGCTGCTGCTGCGTCGCGCTCTCGGATAGTGCCTCTGCCGGCCGAGGCGGTGGCCGCTGGTTCGCCGGATGTATACGAGATCAGGATCGCGCGGTGGCCCCGGAGCGGGCTACTATGCTTGATCCAGTACCGGAAGGTCACCTCTGTTTTCGCGTTGTGGTTGTTCAAGACAAACGAGGTGGATACGGCGGCGTGGAAGAAAATTTGTGAAGTAGGACTTCAGGCGGTTGCGGGACATGAGCTGCAGGTCACGTCGTTCACGCTGATAAACTGCGACTTGTTGGTCTTCATCACCGTGTGCTGCCAGCTTTACAGTTACAGCTTGAGCAGCCGGCAGCTGAAGAAGCTCGGCAGTGTCACCTCGCCGTATTCGGCACTGATCCCTTACGCGAACACACTGCGCCCCTGCAGCAGGGATGACAATGTCTAATTTGTTACATTCTGATTTTCTAAACTATTTGTAGCAATTCATATTCAATTTTTATAGAGTTGTATTACTATACTTTTAGAATCATAACTTTCAATTATTGAGTTATTTTTTGGTATACATATCGGTACCATCATGATATGTCTGCTTGTTTTTCAAGTTTGATGTCTACAACATATTTTCGTTGATCTCACCATCCCTTACTAGTATTCCGATTTGATCTTTCTACGAGAGGTTATCATATCAATAAAATTTTCTAAAGTATTTATATCAAACTTTTGAAATTTGTTTCAACCTATTTGTAATCAGTTAGTTTAGATAGCTTCTCTATCTGACTCACAGAACCAAATTAGAACCAGGCCGTTTGCATCTTGCTTGGGATAATGTAGTTTATTATGGACAGTTTTTATTTCTTCCAAATTTCTATTTAGATTTCTTTGCATGGCATCAAAAACCTATTGCTATATATCTTTTACTTGAGATTATTTTCCTAAAAACTAAATATACAGGGAAGGTCCCTATCAATAGAGTGCAATCTTGATTTTAAATCTAATGAGTTGCTAAATCGCATCTCGTTTAAGTGATTACTGCTCAAAACTTTATTTGCTGATGCTATGAACATACCGTGTAGCACTGTGGTATTTTTGTTTTGACAGAGTTGGGCACGCACTCCAAATTATCAATTATGATAAGCCTTTCGCATTTGTAGGTTTTATCTTATGTGGTGCAGTAAGAAATACTTTTTTGAGTCTCCTATTTTTGTGCTAACAGGTGTTACAGATGTTAAAATGCATAAAAGTTGATTAATGTAGCCTTCAAATTTCTTGCTATGTGGGTATATGAAGTATCTGCCATGTTCTTCAGGTTGCATTGATCTGTGTCGTGCTCATTCGACTGCACTAATCTAATATAAGTGTAGGTTGTGTTTTGTGCCTGGAATGACAAATTATGAGTCTTTTGGAAAAAAAAAAAAAATTTCCTACGGTTATAATTTAGTTTAGATTTGTATTTATCTAAATTGAAGTTAAATCCTAATTTAATTAGGATAATATGAGATTTAGATTGTTAAGTATAACTAGAATTTAATCAGGAATTTAATTAGACTACAAATCCTAATTAGATTATAGTTTGGAGGTATATATTATATATAGCATATCCGACCACTTTAATGAAGCCGCACGGTCATATTAATGAAGCCGGAATTTTAATTAGAGGTCATGCTCTAATTAATTTAGCAATATAAAAGGAGAGAGGCCGTATTGGAGTAGTCATATGTTGCTAATGAAGCCGACAATTAATTAAGAAATTGAAGCTCTAAGGTGAGGGCATCCATACGATTGGATTCTTCGAAATTGTTAGGTGGACGCAAATTTTGATATTTCCAATCTATTTGGAGTTTCGGTTTTCTTGAGAGATATAATCTTTGTATTCTATTTCTGACTTTAATAAAAATTTTTGCTCCGTCTTCGCCCGTGGATGTAGGCCGGTGGCCGTGCACTTTTCTTTTCTTTTCTTACATTATTTTTTTTTAATCTATTTTTTGTCGTTTCGATTTAACACTTACTTTCTCTCTTTTTTTTTTCCCTCCCCTATGAATTTTTGGTTTTTTCTTAAAATCAGTGTCGTAGTTTCTTATGGGCCAGATGACATTTAAAATTGGATTTGATAGAATCTAAAGAGACGGTTGTGTTGAAGGAGGAACTATTGAATCAAGCGTGGGAATAGTGTGAGAAGTTGGAATTTTAATTAGTTATGTCAAATAATTATATCGGGTCGGAATTGTCCAGTTTCAACCCAGAGCAAGTTTCGGTTGGAATAACCTCCTTGTGTAATACCATGCAACTAACATGATTTTTATAATGAAATTTCTTCGATTCTTTGTGTGGGTAACAATTGATCGATTCGAGGTGGTAAATTGCATGATTATTTGGTACTTACTTAGTGTTGTACGGACACAGATCTAAGCACCACATAATGACATTACAAACTAAAATAAGAGTATATTACGCAATGAAATTTGACATTTTGAAAAATAATTTAGTTTACTTAGAATAATTTTTTTCCATATATATTACAGTAGAAAATGGAATGACACATACTTCTTTCTCTTTACGTTATTCTCCGTAACTGCAACAAATCACTACTGCATCAGAAAAGTGAAAGGTCCTGGGAAAATCATACTTGGAAGCTAAACCATAACAAATGATAAGATACAATAAAGCATAACCCTTTTTGGCTTCACCAACTTGTGCTAACATTACAAGGTATATAGTTCCTCTTTTCTCCCTCCGCAGGTGAGACACATCAGTGGGTATCAATGGTAACTAGTAACTACAGAACCGATACAACTTACGTTAGCTACGCTTCTTTAATCTCTCACTAAAGGCCACAACAAAGCTCACTCACAATTCCGAAAACTATAAAAGAAAAAGAGAAAGAAAACTAAGAGTACATGTTTTAAAAGTTAACTTACATCCCCAATTGATTTCATGCATTGGAGAACAACAACGAACAACAGAGACATCTGCGAGCGTTAGTCTCATTTGGAACATTCCCTAATAGGTATCTTTTTCGGTGAACTGTTGTAGTATAACGTTCTATATACCATGGAAGAATGTTAATTTGTGCATCCACACTGAGTTTAATGGCAGGTAGAGCGACCCGAGTATTAGGATTAGGATTTGAAAGGCAATTAAATTAGCGCGGCTTTGCGAAGGACCGGCTCGATACGCCGTGCAACAACTTGACAAACCCGAGGACGCTCAGCTTGCCATCGGTGTGGCGGATCCAGTCGTGGAGAACTGCATGTACAGGTACTGAGGGGCTGAGGCCCAGTTCCTAAAATTGAAAAGAAACAAATAGGAACACCAGGCAAGTCAGAGAAGCATACAGAAAATGAAGAAAAGAATAACAACAATTGTATATTGGGGGGGCGGGGCGGTGGGGTTAAAAAAATCAAGTCATCTGATTGAATCTTTCTTGAGACCTTTACCCCCACTTTCATTGATTAATGAATGTATCACTCTGTTGGGCACCTGAACTAGCTATTTTGAACAATTCCTCTAGTGATATGCAAATTGGCATTTGGCAAGGACTAATCAGGTAAAATTTTCATCAGCACAGGTACCAAATTTTTTTATATGAAAGTTATTGCACATTCGCATAAGTTGCAATGTCATGATTTCATATGACAATGCAGAACATCAAATTACTCATGAAAAGGGAAAAAAAGGCGTACCGAAGCAAGTTCGTCTATGACAATAGCCCGGTTACCATCCTTCTCGAAAAGTTCATAAGCACAACGAGCATGTTGCTCCCATCTATCTAATGCTTCAAGCTGATGCACACTCAATGCGGCGGCACAGAACTCGTCAAAATTCATTCTTCTGTATTGAAGAGCACTAAGCTGGAAAAGGTAACAGCAGAATTGTTAAATTGGCCATATATACCTTCGAAGAATGAGACTTCAATATCTGAAACCAACATAAACATACCGAGATAAGAAGCTCCTGAACTCTTGACTCCTTCATGGCATCAGTAGCATTTTTTGTCAATGCCTGACCAGAGTATCAAGTATGAATTAAAATCCAAGGTCTCTCGAATATTGGAATTATTCTGTACTCTTATTCTACACATTCCTCCATATATACTTACCATTTTGATATTTTCTAGAGTTATGTACCCATCTTTATTTGGTTCCAAGAGAGAAAACTGCACCTTCAGATAAAAGAGTTCATCCACTGTCAATGTTTTTGATAGAGCCTGCAACACATGCAAAAATGTTACTACATAAATCAAAAGAACCAACAAAAAAGAAAGAAAGAGAGAACAAAGGGGACATGTAGACATTGATTAAGAAAACTGTACAGTTTAATCAGGTACTCACCCTTAAAGCAGCCTTGCGCAGTGATGATGAACGTAAATATACTTTAATAAGCCGAAATATAAGGACATCTAGGGGCACTTTAACGTCATTAAAGTTCCTAATCCATGGATGGCCTTCAGACAAAATAAGAAGTTATCAAAATGATAAAAACAAATAGCAAAGAATAAAAACAAAAAACAAAAACAAAACAAAAAGAGTACTCACTCAATGCTTGTGCAGCAGTCATCCTTCTCCGTGGGTCCTTAATGAGCAGCCTCTTTACAAAATCTTTTGCTTCAATTGAAAGAGAGGGCCAAGGTGGTTCAGTGAAATTTGGATCAGCTTTCAAGACAGCTCGAAAGATACCAGACTCTGTTCGTGCCCAAAATGGGCGACTGCCGCATAGGAGAATGTATGCAATCACACCAATACTCCATACATCAGCTTCTGTACTGTAACACCTATGTAGAACTTCAGGTGCGACATAGTATGCACTTCCTACAATGTCATTTAGCTTTTCATCTGTGCAGAGTGTAAAAGAACAACTATTGAGAAATATTCTTATGTCAAACACTGAGAGGAAGCTAGATTCAACACCGTAAGATATAAAGCATTAGATTATAGATGATGTTTATAATGATCGATAGAGCAAACCTGGTTTTACAAAGTCTGATAAGCCGAAGTCTATAGCCTTCAGCTGAGAATTCTCATCCTTTGATGTAAAAAGAAAATTCTGACCAAGCAAATACCACAGTTTAGAGAAAGAAAAATTGAGATTGCCAGAAGCTTTATTGCAAGCAAAAAAGCAGAAGTTCTTATGATTTGTAAACTTTGGCAGACTTTCAAACTTAAATTGTATAATCCCAAAGCAGCATCAAAATATTCGGCTCATTTTTCACTTTCCTAAATTTTCTTGCTAAAGGATGATACTAACAAATTTAAAAAGGAATTAAAATCATTTGAAACCAAAATCTCACTAGACCTAGATAGGTCAGGATTTACCATTCAAAAGCTAAAATTAATAATGTATCTTACGTCTAAGACCTTTCCCATCAATTCATTTCAAACTAGCTACAATACACAAAGGGAAAAGCTCGACACCGTTAGACTCGGCAAGCATCCTACACGAAGTAGTTTTTGCCTTAGAACAACTCACTTGATTGCATTAAAAAAATACACGACTAAAAAGCAAAATAAATTAAAAAAATGTGATGTCTATGAATTGAAGTAAATAGTTCAAAATTCATTACCTCTGGTTTAAGATCCCGATGTACCACCCCTTGAAGATGGCAAAATGCAACAACGTTTAATATTTGCACCATGACAGCTTTTGCATCATCTTCTGAGTACTTTCCACCCCTGCTCGAGCAACAAGATATGCATATGAACGATCTACACTCTTCGGACTCACAATAAAGATTAGTACTTGGTGCTGAACTACAAAGCTGAATATAGAATAGGAATTCATAGTAATGAAACAACTAGAGGATAAGATACCTTGAAAGAATTCTGTCCAGAAGCTCTCCTCCTTCACAAAACCTAAATCAGGTAGTCGATAAGTGATTAAACTTAATATCATATAACTTTTTCTGCATCAACTGATGCTGTATCAATATGAAATGCAAATTAAACTGCAAAAGCATGCCTCAGAAAAGTTCAAATTTAAAATCTTTAATGTCAAAAATTAGTAAAGAGTTAAATATATCATTGCTTTACATACTACATTCTCGAGACAAATACAACAAGTAAGAACAGAAGGAAATCTCCTGAACACATTTGCTAAATAAAAGACGAAAAAGAAGAAAGAATAATGGAAAGCATTTCTAACATGCATGACCTAGAGCATAGAAAGAACTAATTGAAATCGAAGGACAAGGAAAGAAAACGCCCTTTCAAGTACAAACGAAGAGAAAGCACAGAAACAGAGGGTTGTCAGGGACTGTTTCGCATGATTAGATCTACTAAAATTGTTCTGTTTGATAAAAAGCCTGGCAACTACTATTTGAGTGGAGCAGCATTCCCAAAAGTCAGGCCAAACAGGTTTTAAAACCATAAATCCAAAACATTTGACTAAACTATGTGAAGTGCTGCCATATAAAATATGTAAAAGATTCAAATACACAAGCATCAAACCAACTAGTCTATACAAGAGATGCATCAGAGTAGGCCCAAAATTTCATAATACTAATAGGCCAAATGATATTTTTGACATTGAAAAACATGCAAACTTCTCAAACTCAATCGTACTGTCAAAGAACACAAAGTATGAAATAGAAGAAGAAAGAGATAAAATGCTGGGGAGAATAACAAGAACTCAATACTGAATAACAAAAAGTCAAATTAGCAGCTAAGGTAATCGAAGCTTACTCCATTATAATATAAACATTGTCATTGTCTTCGTATGCATCATAAAATTGGACTAAGTTGCTATGTCCCATCAAAGCTCTCAAAATCTTCACTTCTCTCCTGACATCTTCTATAGCTATGGCCGTCGTCATCTGCCAAAGGGAAAAGCATCCAACTATGGCATAAATTATATAGTTCACCCACATTTTAAACTAGAGTACATATATATTAAGTTTGGCAGCAACTAAAAGTTGTATTTTTTTCTTAAAGCACAACAATGTTCCATTAACTAATATCATATCAGGCCACATTGAGAATTTTGAGTTGAAAAAGAATACCCTAGATCATCTGATTCGTGTATTCCATTAGATCAACCTCACAGTCCCACTTTCATCTTCTCAACCACAGGAAAATGATATAATGAAGCAAAATTGGAACCACAAAAGGGTAAAAAAGCAAAAGTATACATCATAAAGGAGGGGTTTTTTTATTGCACCTTAGCCTTAGGGATGACCTTTACGGCCACTTGCTCCCCCTTCCGCTCCCCCTTCTTGAACTGTGCCGAGCATGTGTACCCGAAGTGGCCCCTCCCCACTTCCTCCCCGACCTCGTACTTCCCTTCGAACCCCTTCGCGAAGCCGAAGCTCTTGTCGAGCCCCGCCACCGCCCCGTTCGCCCCCTCGCGGCCCCCCTCCTCAGGGATCGCCGCCTCGTTCGGCTTCACCGAGCCGTGGCGCCGCGCCAGCGCCGCCCTAATGTGCTTCGCCGGCGACGGCGGCGGGAACGGCAGCTTAAAGAACCTCCTCGGCGTCGCCGTCGCTGATCCGCCGCCGGCCGAGGCGGCGGACGGAGATTTCTTTGAGAAGAGGCTGTAAGCGGGGCTAGGGCTGTAGAAGGGGAAGAAGGGGGAGGCCCATGGCTTGGTGGTACTCTTCTGGACCTCCGCCACCGCCGCCTCCTCCTTGTTCTCTTCTTCCTCTTCTCTCTTCTCTACCGCTCCTTCTTCTTCTTCTCCCTTCTTCTTCTTCTTCTTCTTCAAAGCTGTAGAAGTAGGGTTTGAGGCCTCCGGCGTCGTCGATGGTTTCCCATGGCAAAGCCCCATCTCCTCTTCTCCCTCCTAGATCCAAAACAGCGACGCACAAGGGAGAAGACGATGGATCGCACAACCCTAGCTCACGACATTGCTCTCTCTCTCTATCTCTCTTTCCCCCCTCCCTGCCCCCACCCCCCTCTCTCAGTGGTAACGAGTACGGAGCACCCTAGGGAAGAGAGAGAAAGTGCAAGGGTTTCAAACGAAATAAAAACATCGCAGGGGCTTTTGGGCAAAGTAGCATTGCTCTTGCTCATTTACTCACGAGTCACGACTCATGATAGAAATTAAGAACCCCCACCAAAATCCTCTGCGGACAACGGAACCTTTGCAAGCTTCGCCCTCTCTCATCTGTGCCGTTGAGATTCACAGGTCAAAGTGTACCGTAGTAACACGACGATTGTACGGTTTTTAGCTTTTCGTTTTGCCGCATAGGTTTCCGCACTCTTTACCATGCTGAAAATCCACGGAAGACCCCCTCACCTCTACACCATCTTAAACGAACTCCTCCATTTCATTTTTTTTACTTTTATTTTTCTTTACAATTGAGTAATTTTATTCACTTTTTAAGAACAATTAATATTTAAAATTTTATAATTAAAAGGGCGCTTGCTCGGCATCGGCTATAGGCGAGGGGTCTCCGTGCATATGTTTTTCTTATTCTCACCGGAGGTGACCAGATCGGGAGCTCGTATAAAGTGTGATGTGACACGTGTCTTCCCGTTAGTGATTCCTTGTAGTTTAATATTATTTTATTATTTATTATTTTATATTGGGAAACGTAACAAGTAAATGCGAGCATTAAAAGTCGTGCCAGAATATCGCGTTACTAGTGTTTAGGGAAATTCCATTGTTTAATTAGGAAGCTCCGAAGAAATCTTATATCTTTTGCTATTCAAAGAGATAGTTAATTAAACGAATTAAATAACTAATAAATAATTTTAAAGAGTAATGCTATGTGTTTAAATTAATTTTATAATACGATACAAATATGCATTAGATGGTCAATTTTTACTAGTAATGAACTTGAATCACTTAAATAAAAAAAATGTGTTCATTTATTCTGAAAATTTATAAATTAGCTAGGTACAACACAGAGGAAGTGAAGTATTTATTTTGCGGTGTAAAATTTATAGGGCGGTACCACCATAAGTAAATATTACTTGTTGGGTATAAAATGTATATGGAGGTGTAGATCTGTGTTACGAATTTTGTTTAGAGCAAATGTATAAATGTGTAGTACATAAGCTTAGGACCATCGGTAGAGAGGAATTAAAAAATAATAATAATAAAGTACAGGTTCTAATTTACTATTTTTTATATAGTTGTTAATTTAATTATCTATTATTTGATCAATGGAATGCAACATGTGCACTTGCTTTAAGTCGCAAGTTATATTAATTTGGACGGTTATGAAGATGTACATGTATGTAGCAATTTTAAGAAAATGCATCTGGACAACTTTGAAATATTGGTACAAATTAATGAGACCTCGTAAATTTATTGGAAATTGAGTTTAATGGAACTTCGATCCTGGTTTTCGATTTTGTGAATTATCCGCACACCCAAACTATTCAATTTTATGTTGTTATAATTGTCATAAGAGACTAATGGGGAATTTACTTGTAGGGAATTTAGATGTTTTTTTAAAAAAAACATAAAAATTTTATAAATTAGAAAATTGATTAAAGGAAACCATTTAGATTTCACAAAGCACGATTTTTTTTGTGTAGGAAAGATGTTACGTTCCGGAACTAGAGTGGTAGCCTTTGGTGGCGCTAACAAACTCGTCACGTATATGAAGGCGAATTTCAGACACATAAAATATTTAAAATTCATCTGTAAAAAATTTAAATTAAATTATAAAATAAAACTAAGCTATGTTTAAAAATTTATACAAAAATATTTTTTTAAATATAAATATTATTAGAATTAGAGGGCAGCGGAAACTTACAAACTGGATAATCACGAATCTCCTGGTTGCAGATCGAATGCGTAGAGTTCTGTCCGTCCAAACGAAAGTGGGAATCCAAAAAGAACGTAAAGAGAGAATGAGAAAGAAGAAAATTCTTTTTCTTTTTGTGTATCGTAGGTTCTCGTACACCGTATAAGGGAATGGATTCTATAAAGATATTCTCTTTCTCACATAGAGATAAGATAATATTGGTTAGGATATGAGTTAAGATATGTTTCTTAACTAATAAAAAATATATTCTTATCTTTAACTCATAAGAATAAATCCTATTCTTATCCTTAACGTATAAGAATAAATTCTAATCCATATCAAATATGGATTGATCCAAATTAGAACTAGCCAATGTGGACACACCACATGACTACAAATACAAAATAAAGGCCCTATCCTCGTCAATTCCAATGTAAATATCTACACAATTGGTGGTCCATCACTAACTCGAAAAATCGAATGGAAGAAGTTATTTACTATACAATTTTTTAATCTCGATCAGATACTGTTCATAAGTCCTTTAAAAACAAACCACAAGAGGGCACCAAAACTACAAAATAGTAACTTCTAGTGGATGCAGTTGGCGACAATCACGATCTATCCAAGACAAAAATAAATAAATAAATAAATAAATAAATAAATAAAAGCTTATGAAAAGTGAATAACAAAATATAATATAATATATTCTAGTCTATACTATGTTATTGTGTGTCTACACAAATACTATACAATTGTAACTAAACCTATTATACATCACCTAGAATACTAACAAAATATAAAGTATCCCCACTCATACTCACGTAGTCCAATCAATACATTGTAATCCATTCATACACTGACCGACTTAATAGTCTGGTCAAGCATGCGCCGCCTCGTGTCAGCCACCACCATCCTCAGGATTGAGACCCGCTACTATGACACCCCAATAGTCCCACATCGGATGGGAATGAGATTGTGATTAGGTATATAAGAGATATGGATACTAATAATAATAACAACTGAACTTAACCATTTTAGGTTGTGGTTTGGACCCAACGAGTTATTATTGCAAGTGGGTCGGGTCGTTACATTTGGTATCAGAGCCAATCACCAGACGAAAGTGTGTGACAAATTTCGGCTGAGCCAGGGTCTGAAAAACAAGGTGACGAGCTATGTTAGGGGTATAAATGATAAAACTAGCGAGACATGTTTGATATCGCCTTGTGATCTAATCCCACATCGGATGAAAATAAGATTGCGATTAGGTATGGTGATCTAATCCCACATCGGATGAAAATAAAATTGTGATTAGGTATATAAATGACATGGACACTAATAATAATAGTTGGGTTTAAGTATTTTGGGTTGTGGTTTGGGCCCAGCGAGTTATTATTGCTAGGGTTCGGATCGTTACATTTACTGTGGGACTGAAAAAATAAATCGTCACCTTGAACGCATGGGAAATCGCCTTTTTTCAATATACACGGTTTTGCACGAAACTTTGTGTGGAGGTGCGGTAATGAGTTCTACACGCGCTACAGGGGACCAAAATATAAAATATCCGGATTCGGGGGCTTATTTGCAAAAGTTGTAAACAAAGTTTCCAGTGGGTTCAACCACCGGAAAAAAATATTCTACACTTACTTGGTCTACCGGAGGCATTTACAAAAGCAAAAAAGAGATAAAGTATATAGATAAGGAAGACAATAAAGGTTAAAAAACACCCCAAATGTTTCACCAACACCCAACAGAAACCAACCCCTCGGCTCAAATCTACCGAGTGCCTCACCTGCGATAAAGCCGAAAGGGTCTCACCTCTCTGATCGGTTGACCTGCACGAACCCCGAATGGAGGTCGAATCATCAACTGCACTCTCTTCGACGACCCATATATTTATCTAGGCGAAGTCGGCTATCCGTACGTTCCCTAGACTGGTCCTGGGTGCCAAGTGGGGCGCCGAAAAGTTCGCACCACTACCACCTGATTAAACAATCCTGCCGTCAGGAGAATTGGGACCCAACCCATGTCACCCTCAGTGGGTATTTCATCATAAACTACACGGCGCCTGGAGAGACGGGACGTACCCACGTCATCCTCCGGTGAGTATTTTACCACAACATCGCATAGGAGGCCAGTTACACTCATGTCACCACACCTATCGTTAATTTTGTGCACCCATTTTCAGATGAGTTGAAAGTATCGACCTACTCTTTAGTCAAATGCTCTCACGCAACACAACAGCCGAAAGGCTAGCTACCCAACTCACCAATACACTAGAGTACTCGCCTCTAGTTTTTCTTAAGCTACTCCTAAGATATAGTCTACTAAACTCTCATACTCAACCGACCCCTCAGTCCTACAACCCCGCAGTTCTACCATGAGGTCCATAAGCAAAACAACCAAACACAGGTCACTAACATCTATGATTCTAAAATTCCAAGGCTCGGAGAGATATACACAACACTCCCTCCACAATCTATACTCATAACTCGCGGTAAGAAGTTACCAACAAGTCAAAGCTCAAAACAGTAGACAAGATAAAATATCACCCCTACTTGATGATATCCCTCACCTAAGGCTGAAAAATTCGTAGAAGGTTGTTATCGGTTGCTTAAATCGCCGAAGAATGCTCCTTCAGACATGAGCTGATATGAGGAAGAAGTCCTTGAACTCCACAGTCTTCTGAAGATTTCTGGTCCCTCAGCTTGAGCTGATCTATCGCAACATCCAACAGAGTTCCCTCTGGATAGACTTGTTCTTATTACAATTTATAGGGGAAGTCGATCGGATACGAAGGGGGCAAAAGTGATTGGGCAACGCTGACCGAGCGGCGCATGCAGCGCGATAGAGTTGAGTACACAGCAAGTCACCTCAGCTTATCCTTATAATAATGATTCCCAGTGTCTGCACAGTTTTCGGCGGCTGTCACATCACTAACAGAATCCGTTGACTTAAGTATGAATCGATCGTGCTTGCATGAGCCAAAATATTGTCCTCACATCGTCTCAAGGCATTCGGCTCATTCACAGGCTAGTTTGGCTCTCCATAGCTACTGTCATCTGACTATCTGATCTATGCCGGTCGTCAAACCTTCGAAGGAGGGCTTGAGAGGCACGATCCCACCGGGTATCAAAATACAACCGTGAAACTTAATGTCACTAACAAACTAAAATCAACTGAATAATCAAACCGATCATAAAAATTCTAACACAGTGGCCCATGCACAATTATGCAATAACATGGCCCAAAAGCATCACACATAACCCACTAAATCAATAGTAGCCTGCACAATAAAATACTCTCACCTAACCACATATAATAGACCAAAACTCCTATACTAATATATATAATAAAATATGGCCCTTATACCAACAATCAACAAAAAAAAAATTCTTGGTCACAATATTTTCTATATCTATGCATAATATAAAGAGTCAAAAATATCACAAAGATCTTCTAATAATATAATATTAATTTTTTATTTTTAATTTATATAGTTCAAAAATTATAAAAAAATATCTAAATATTAACATGCCTGCTCTCCTACTATATATTATCATCCAACTAAAGCAATCAATTATACCCACATGTAAGCAAACAGATATAGAAGTATTATGCTGTTCTTGGCTACATAGAACTTATCTGAATTGCTACTCTTGGTAGGAAACAAAAGACAAGACTACGACACCAACCCCAGAAACCAGTTGTCAACAATCTCTCCGTGCGAATCCAAAAAAATCCTTCTCTTAAAATTAAATTCAAAAATAATTTCTAAGTCGATCCTGAAAGATGTTAAAGAAGTAGAGTAGTTGGTGGAAGCAGTCACACTTAACGTTTGTGTGCTACCTACATATTAATATATAGGGCGACAAAGCTCGCCTAGAATTACATAGAATAGCAACCCAGATTTACATTTAATAACAACCGGGTTGTTGTAAATAGCTAAGAAATAGGGTCTGTTGTAAATAGGTTGTTATGAAATTATAAGTTTGTTTCTTTTATTCTATCTATCTAACACCCTCCCTCAATCACAACCGGACTAGGTTGAGATTGCGTTTGAAATTTTCTAACTTCTGTATAGGAAGGGCCTTTGTAAAACCATCTGCCACCTGATCTCCTGATGGAACAAAGTCAATGTCAAGAAGCTTCCTTGTAACACGTTCTCGCACGAAGTGGTAATCAACTTCAATATGCTTAGTTCTTGCATGAAATACAGGATTTTCAGAAAGGTACTTTGCCCCAATATTGTCACACCAGAGCTTAGCAGCTCGTGGTGCATTAACACCAATTTCCTGTAACAGCGTCTGTATCCACATTACTTCTGCCGTTGCATTAGCTACTGCCTTATATTCAGCTTCAGTGCTCGATCTTGACACAGTAGGCTGTTTCCGTGCACTCCATGACACTAAGTTTGATCCCAGAAATACAGCAAAACCTCCTGTAGATCTCCTATCATCAATATATCCGGCCCAATCAGCATCCGAGAAGGCACTGATTAACAATGAGCTGCACTTCCTAATTTTCAGCCCTACCTTGATGGACTGTTTTAAGTATCTCAAAATTCTTTTGACTGCTGCCCAATGATCAACAGTAGGACTGTGTAGAAACTGACATACCTTGTTAACAGAGAATGCAATGTCTGGCCTTGTTAGTGTCAAATATTGGAGGGCACCAACTATACTTCTGTAATTAGTTGCATCATTAGACCCCAAAGGAGATCCTTTGACCGAAGATAATTTTTCATTGGCTGGTAGGGGTGTAGGTGCACCCTTGCATTTTGACATGCCAACTCTTTTTAGCAGATCTGATGCATATTTTTCTTGTGTCAGAACTATACCACCATGTATTGGATTTACTTCTATCCCCAAGAAATAATTAAGTGTTCCCAAATCTTTAAGGGCAAATTCTTGACCAAGTTGCTTTAGTAGCAAATCTGTTGCCTTCTGCGTTGAGCTGGCTACTATGATGTCATCAACATATACTAGCACAAACATGATAACACCCCCTTTATTAAAGAAGAACAGAGAAGTGTCGGCCTTTGAAGAAGTAAAACCAAGACTTTGTAATTTCTCACTTAACCTTGAATACCATGCCCTTGGAGCCTGCTTTAGCCCATATAGAGCCTTATCTAGCTTACACACATAATTAACCCTGGTTTTATCTTCATAGCCTGGTGGTTGTTTCATATAGACCTCTTGTTCCAACAGACCATGTAGAAAGGCATTCTTAACATCAAGTTGTCGAAGACTCCACCCTCTAGATACTGCTATAGATAAGATCACTCTAATAGTGACTGCCTTGATAACAGGACTGAATGTGTCCTCATAATCTATACCATATCTTTGCTTAAAACCTTTTGCAACAAGTCTGGCCTTATATCTATCCAAACTGCCATCAGCTTTACGTTTGACTTTATAGACCCACTTACAATCTATTATGTTACGACCTTTTTGAGGTGGAACTAGGTGCCATGTTTTATTTTGCATCAAAGCGTTGTATTCGTCATCCATTGCAGATTTCCAATTTTTATTTACTAGTGCTTCTTCAAGACTCTGGGGTTCACCCGTTGCCGTAAAGAGACCATAGAGAATAGTGCCATCTCTATATACCTTAGGTTTTCTGATTCCAGCTTGAAGTCTGGTGCGAGGTCGCGGCTGAATTTCTTGTTGTACTGCTTCGGTGAACACTGGCGCCGGTTCCACAGACAATGGCGGTGACGCAGGAGATCCAGGCGTGATTATCGACGGCGCAGGAATGTCGGCTGCTGCATCAGTGCCCCCGTCAGCCGAGACAGGAGCAACCGCAGGAGGGTATGTGTCGTCGTCGTGTAGGGGCGGAGCTGGCGCACCCAGGTCCTGTATGGGAGAGCCTGCTGCCGTACGAGATGGCGATCCCGGGGAGGAGTCGGTCGGGAGAGCAGCTTCGGTAGGAGAGACCGGATCCTCTGTGGCCTGAGCGCTTTCCTGTATACCAAATATTTCTCCAGAAAAATCATTAGCAGGCAAAATATTAGTCACTGGATTCCCGACAGATTCAGACCCAGCCGGGTTTGGACTATGTGGAATAAGCTGTGTAGGAAGGAGCAGGATTTCAGACCGTAGTGTGGCTCCTGCATTGGGATGTAATTTGGAGAAAGGAAAGACATTTTCATCAAATATAACATCACGAGAGATATAAATACGGCCAGAAGCAGGGTCAAGACATTTAAACCCTTTGTGCATGTTGCTGTACCCAAGAAACACACATTCCTTGGATCGGAACTGAAGCTTATGATGATTGTAAGGTCGGAGATGTGGCCAACATGCACACCCAAAAATTCGTAGAGAGAAATAATCAGGTTTGACTTTATATAGACGCTCAAGAGGTGTAGCATAGGAGATTACTTTGCTTGGTGTACGATTTATGAGAAAGGTGGCGGCTAGAAAAGCTTCATCCCAAAATTTGAGAGGCATTCGAGCCTGAGCAAGGAGAGATAGCCCAACCTCTACAATATGTCTATGTTTACGTTCGGCAGATCCATTTTGTTGGTGCGTATGAGGACAAGAAACATTATGGGAGATGCCTATTTTAGTAAAAAAAGAATGGAGCTTCTCATATTCACCACCCCAATCAGTTTGCATTGTGATGATTTTGCGATCAAAAAGGCGTTCAACCATGGCTTGAAAATCATGAAACTTTTGAAACACTTCAGACTTGAATTTTAATAGATAAATCCAAGTAAATTTGCTATAATCATCAATGAAACTCACATAGTACTTGTACTTGTTAATGGAGTTGGGTGCAGGCCCCCATACATCTGAAAAGACTAGTTCTAATTGATGACTCGATACATGAGGCGACTTAG
This sequence comes from Tillandsia leiboldiana, assembly GCA_029204045.2. Lineage (NCBI taxonomy): Eukaryota > Viridiplantae > Streptophyta > Magnoliopsida > Poales > Bromeliaceae > Tillandsia > Tillandsia leiboldiana. The sequence continues at coordinate 2,146,625 of CM055063.1, read as the reverse complement.
GATAAGGAAGCTGATGGCTCTTTGCCTGTTGGCAAGCATCACAAACAACCTTTTTATTGGACTCAACATGACACGGGAGATTGAAACTACTGATAACTCGCTGAACTATGGGGGCCGCAGGGTGACCAAGGCGATTATGCCACCTGTCAAAGGATGGTTTGGTGGTGACTCCAAGAGCTTGTTTTCCAGGGATGGATGGCAGGGGATAAAGGCCTTTGTGGCATCTCCCTTTAAGCAGTGTGCTCCTCGTGTCCCGATCCTTAATCAAAAAGAAATTGGGGTGAAATTCAAGAAAAACATTATTGTCTGAGGCCAGACGATGAACAGACACAAGGTTTTTAGTGGCTTGTGGGACATGTAAGACGTGATTTAGACATAGATCTCGATGCTGGGTGTGAATTTTGGCAATACCAGTATGACTAATATTCATACCTGTTCCACTCGCTGTGTTAATCTGGTCGCCGCCATTGTATTTCTCCCTGAGCGAGAGCTTTTCTAACTCACCAGTGATGTGGTCGGTGGCACCGGTATCAGTGTACCAGTTTGTGTCGACACCTAAGGCAGCAGTACCAGCATATCTTTGATCTGGAACAAAATTTTCATCGTACCTGTGCCAGCACCTGTCCGCCGTGTGCCCATACTTGCGACACACTTGACATTGCGGGCGATCATTGTCACGCCCCGGGGGTTTTGTTTTAGCGGAAACGAATCATAAGAGTTGAATATTTGACGTGTAAATTTTTTTTGTTTTCTTTTCCTTTTTTTTTTTAAAAAAGAACCCCTCTTCCCGGGCACGTGCCCAGACCCGCCGCATATACAGGATCACTCTACAAACGGACAGAGTCTCCCCTGTATATGCACGGCGTCGCGGTTTGTACAATGTTCAATAATGAGGAAACATTCAATCACAACAATCCACTTCATACAACCATTCACAATATACTGAATTTACTCACGGCCGATTAGTTTGAAAGGATAAAACCCACGGTTGTTGAAACGGCGCCCACCCGGCACCTATGTTCTGAAAACCGTTTTTGAAAGCAACATAAACTCAGGGTTTTGAAAACAGTGCCCACACGACACTTAGGTTTTGAAATCCACTTTCGCAAAGCAACATAAACCCAGGGTTTTGAAAATAGTGCCCACACGACACTTAGGTTTTGAAATAATAGTTTTCGCAATCCGTTCCTTTGTTTGCTATTTTGTTTTCCAAAGCGGCCCACAGAAATATAAAGAGGAATAGACAATCCAATTGTCACCGTACCAACATCCACACCGACCCCACGAGGGTATCGAGAACCATCCACAGTCTACAAATAATAAATAGAATGCGAAAGTAAAGAGTAAAATACTGTTCCGGTCTCCTGAGACCCAACACCTCTAGCCGTGGCCTCACCGTCGCCTAACTCTCCCCCCTGTAGGACTCTGTCGCAAAGTGGGAAGTCAGCGACTAGTCATAAAAGATAATAATAAAGCAGGTAAAGAAAACGTCCAACCGTAGTCTATCCGGAGCAACCACCCCTCCCCGCAAGGGAAAAGTAGAATCAAACACCTGTAAACCTGCAATACCCGATCCCGTCGGACAACTAAACCGACGAATCGCACCGCGCCCAAGTCGGACAACTAAACCGAATGGGTCGCACCGCTCCCACGTCGGACAACTAAACCGACGGGTCGCACCGCTCACACCTTGGCGCATACATGCCCCACAACTAAAGAGGCCCCACGCCGTCCTGTGGGTATACACGGGTCATGGACCACTTTTCCGGAAAAGCACACCCTTTGCGGTGGCCAAACCGCGGGTGCGCGTGTTGCAGCCGAGCATAGTAACCGTGAACCATATATATATATATCAATGTATGAACCGTATGAAATAACATATACATATCCGTGCATGAGAACTATATGAAACAGTATATATATATTCACAGCATACTCCTATACGTGCATGAGAGCGACATGAACCAATATGTATGTCTAATCACGAGCACCGTAAAGCCATGACGAATAAATGATGCCTCCCTACCAGGTTTAACCCAAGTACACTTATGGATGACCCCGTCCACCATGATAGAATTAAATGTTAAGACTTAAGAGTAAAACCCACCTCTACGAGCGATGAACAATGCGCTAACCCCCGTGTCCCGGTGCGCTCCCCAAAACTGCAAAAAGATCCACCGGGAAGAAGTCAGCGACTACCCAACGTAAAACAAGGAACAAGAACAGATAATCGGGTCCCGTCGTGGAACGGGCTCTCGGGTTCGACGGCGGCGGCGGCGGCCGAGTCGGAAACCCGAGGCGGCGGCGACCGTGCTGCCGCGGTGGCCGCACGCGTATCAGGCTCCGTGCGGTTGTGATGCCCGCACGGCTCCCTGACCGCGGCGGCGCCCAGGTCCAGCACGGGCGCCCAGCCCGCACGCACGGGCTGCCCTGCGCGGCGCCCAGCCCGCACGCACGGGCGGCCCCGCGCGGCGCCCAGGCTCCGCGCGGGCGCCCAGCCCGCACGCACGGGCAACCCCGCGCGGCGCCCAGGCCCGCGCGGGTGCCAGACCCGCACGCACGGGCGACCCCGCGCGGCGCCCAGGCTCCGCGCGGGCGCCCAGACCCGCACGCACGGGCGACCCTGCGCGGCGCCCAGGCCCGCGCGGGTGCCAGACCCGCACGCACGGGTGACCCCGCGCGGCGCCCAGGCCCGCGCGGGTGCCAGACCCGCACGCCCGGTGCCCTAGCCCTGCGCGCAAGGGTGCCTCGCGACGGCGGTGGTGCGGCCGGCCGGGGTGAACCGTCTCCCCCCCCCCCCTTCCCGTGCGACGATCCGGAAGAAAACCCTAGCTAAAAAAATAATAAAAACTCACCGAACCAAAGCGCCTCCGACTCGCCGATGAAGAGGGAGGGAGAGACGAGGATTATCCCGTTCTTGCGTGCCCGGTTCCGGAGGTGTGCGGTGTTCTTCCCGTTCCTCGATTGTTCCGCCGCGTTTCCTCGCGCCGATCGGATGGGAAGAGGAGGGTTAGGGAGGGGCGGTTTCTTCCTTCTTCACGTCGCGATGTAACAGGGATGAGAGGAACGGTAGGGGGCTAAGTCTGAACCTATACCAACCAATTAAAAGAAAAGCCGCCCGTACACGGGAACTTAACCCTAAGTCCCAACAAGCAATTCAATCTCGGCGAAATTGAGTTTGGGTGCGAACCTGGGTCCGGTCCGCCTCGAAGAACGTGTAAGTTGCCTGAACTGCTGCCAACTTCCGGAATTTATTCTGGGAGATTCCGGGGTCAGAATCCAGAACCGATTTCGCCCCCGTTTTCCTCTTCGCGAGCTCTATCGTCTAAAAATACCCGCGAGCCCCGACAGTCTGCCCAGAGATAAAGAAAAAATAATTCACCCCTGGATCCCATAGTCGAAAAGCGGATTAACAAGAATTCAAAGGGAAGTCTAGAAAGACAAATAAGGCCGCGGATATTACACCACTCACCTCTAAAAACGAGTTTCGTCCTCGAAACTCAAACCCGGGTGGTGGTGAAGAGGTCGGGGTAGCACTCCCTCATCTTAGATTCCAGCTCCCATGTTGCTTCTCGTTCTTCCTGGTTGCTCCAGAGCACCTTCACGTAGGGGATGACTCGGTTCCGCAGTGCTTTGTTTTCTCTTGCCAGGATACGCACGGGGGTTTCCTCGAAGCTTAGATCCTCCTTGAGCTCGAGTGTGGAGACGTCCAACACGTGTGACGGGTCGGATAGGTATTTCCGGAGCATGGACACGTGGAAGACGTTGTGGACCCGGTCGAGATTAGGGGGTAGGGCAAGGCGGTACGCCACTGGGCCTATGCGCTCCAAGATCTCAAAAGGCCCCACAAACCGTGGGCTCAACTTGCCCTTCAGCCCGAAACGCTTGATCCCTCTGGATGGCGAGACCCGTAAGAACACGTGTTCCCCCACTTGAAATTCCAAATCGCGGCGCCGTCGGTCTGCGTAGCTCTTCTGTCGGCTTTGGGCGGTCAGTAACCGCCGCCTGATGAGGCGCACTTTCTCCTCAGTCTCTTCCACCAAGTCGGGTCCCAGGAATTTCCGTTCCCCTAAGTCGTCCCAACAGATCGGGGATCGGCAGCGTCTCCCATACAAAGCTTCGTAGGGTGCCATCTGGATGCTGGCCTGGTAGCTATTGTTGTAGGCGAATTCCACGAGGGGTAGGTAGCGTGCCCAACCGACTCCCCAGTCAAGTACACAGGCGCGTAGCAGGTCCTCGAGGGTCTGAATCACTCGCTCCGACTGTCCGTCCGTCTGAGGGTGGAAAGCTGTGCTGAAGTGTAGCTTGGTCCCCAGGGCTTGCTGTAGACTTTGCCAAAACTTCGGGACGAAGCGGGTGTCTCTATCCGAGGTGATCGATGCCGGCACTCCGTGCAGTCTCACGATCTCGCTGAGGTAGACTTGAGCCAACTGCTCTCTGGTCCAGGTTGTGTGGATGGGTAGGAAATGTGCTGCCTTGGTTAGCCGGTCCACAATGACCCAGATCGCGTCGTGCCCCTGTTGTGAACGTGGGAACCCGGTGACGAAGTCCATAGTGATCTGATCCCACTTCCACATCGGCACCGGTAAGGGCTGTAATTTTCCTGCAGGCCGCTGATGCTCTGCTTTTATCTGCTGGCATACCAGGCAGTGGGCTACGTGTCGTGTCACATCCCCCTTCAACTTGGGCCACCAGAAGGTCTGCTTGAGGTCCCTGTACATCTTCGTGCCCCCCGGATGCGCCGCATAAGGGGCGCGGTGTGCCTCTGTCAGAATCTCCTCCTTCAATTCCGGCGAATCCGGTACACAGAAACGCCCACGGAACCGCAAGACACCGTCACTTCCCACTGCAAAGTCGTTCTCCTGGTTCGGGTGGATCTTGTCTCGCACGAGCTGTAAGTGCGGGTCCGTCAGTTGCCCTTCTCGGATTTTCTCAAAAAGCGTCGGCTTGACCACCAACGCCGTCAGTCGAGCAACAGTGCCCGCCGATACCACCTCCAACCTCAGTCGCGAGAATTCTGCGATCAGGGTGCTCTGCTCAGTTATCGCGCGTGCCGGCGTCTCCTCCGGTTGCCCCTTCCTGCTTAAAGCGTCTGCCACCACGTTTGCCTTCCCGGGGTGGTATTGGATTGTTAGATCGTAATCCTTCAACAACTCAAGCCACCGCCTCTGCCGCAAATTTAGCTCCTTTTGGGTGAACAGATACTTGAGACTTTGGTGGTCTGAAAAGACGTTACAGTGGACACCAAAGAGGTAGTGTCTCCATAACTTTAGAACGAAGACCACTGCAGCCAGTTCCAAATCATGAATCGGGTAGTTCTTTTCGTAATCCTTCAGCTGCCTGGATGCATAGGCTATTACTTTCCCCTGTTGCATCAAAACACCCCCGAGTCCGATTCTCGATGCGTCGCAGTACACTTCATAATCCTCTCCGGGCGTGGGTAGTACAAGAATAGGCGCCCTGGTTAGCCTCCTTTTAAGTTCTTCGAAGCTCTCTTGGCACTTAGCCGTCCATAGAAACTTTTCCCCTTTCTTGGTCAACCGGTTTAAAGGGGCCGCAATCTTCGAGAAACCCTCGACGAAGCGTCTATAATATCCCGCCAGTCCCAAGAAGCTGCGGATCTCCGTCACTGTCGTCGGTGGTTGCCAGTCGATCACCGATTCCACCTTCTTGGGGTCCACAGCGATCCCCTCTGCCGAGATCACGTGCCCTAGGAAACCCACCTCTCGTAGCCAGAATTCACACTTCTTGAGCTTCGCGAACAGCCTCTGTTCCCTGAGGGTTTGGAGAATCGTTCGTAAGTGGTCCTCGTGCTCCTCGTCGGTAGATGAATAGATCAGGATGTCGTCGATGAAGACCACTACGAACCGGTCCAAGAAAGGTCTGAAGATCCGGTTCATCATGTCCATGAAGACGGCGGGGGCGTTCGTAAGTCCGAACGGCATAACCGTGAACTCGTAGTGGCCGTACCGGGTCCGGAAGGCGGTCTTTGGGATATCTTCGTTCCGAACCCGGAGCTGGTGGTAGCCCGATTGCAGGTCGATCTTTGAGAACACCGTTGCTCCTCGCAGCTGGTCGAAGAGGTCGTTAATTCTGGGCATGGGGTACTTATTCTTCACAGTAACCTTGTTTATCCCCCTGTAGTCGATGCAGAGGCGCAGGCTTCCGTCTTTCTTCCGTACAAAGAGCACTGGTGCCCCCCAGGGTGACACACTCGGTCTGATAAAACCTTTGTCCAAGAGGTCCTCCAGTTGCGCCTTAAGCTCCTTTAACTCTGCGAAGGCCATTCGGTAGGGCGCCTTTGTGATTGGTTGGGTACCCGGTACGAGTTCGATAGGAAAAACCACCTCTCGTTCAGGGGGTACCCCGGGCAGTTCCGTCGGGAAGACATCGGGGAAGTCCCTCACCACCGCAATGTCCGAAGGTGTCGCCGCGGGTCGTGTCACCAGGTCCACCGAGGCCAGGTAGGCCACGCACCCGCCTTCCACCAATCTTCTAGCCCTCGCCGATGAGATGATTGCTGGGAAGGAAATGCTCTTACACGCCAGGTACATATTCTCAGGAAAGCTCGGCTCTTGCAATTGTACCATCCGCTTCTCACAATCGATGAGCACTTGGTACAATGAGAGCCAATCCATGCCCAGCACTACGTCATACTCCTTCAGGGGGATTACCACCAAATCCCCTGGACAAGCCAGTCGCCCTAGATTGATCGGGCAGGCGGCCACGTAGCTGACCGCCTCCAACACCCCCCCCGCCGTTTGAACCGTCAAACGATTTTGGAGGGGCACCACCCCAAGACCATGCACAAAACGAAATCACTAGAAATGAAAGAGTGTGTTGCTCCGGTATCAAATAGAGTTCTAGCGCGGGTACTTGAAACAGAAGTAATACTGCGACGGGCGCCCTCCGGCGGATCCGTCTCTTGGCGGGTCATCGAGAAAACCCCGCACGCCACGGTTGTGGTTGCCTTATCCTCTCTCGTCGTGGTACAGGGGGTCTAGAAGTCGACCCCATTGGAGCTTTCCCCGTCCTAACGTTTGTGGCGTGGGCGTAGAAGCTGCAGAGGAGCAGATCCCCAGGCCAAGGGGCAGTTGCGGCGGAAGTGCCCCGATTTGCAGCATCGGAAACAGTGGTCACCCTCTGGGGCAATCTCCGCTCGGTGTCCCCCCCCCACAAATAACGCAAGGCCTGTCTCCCGTCCTCGGGCCTCCTGCCGGGTGCGCTCCGAAGATCCGACTGAGGCCTACACCGCCTTGGGGGGTCGGCTTTCCACCAGAAGAGCCTCCCCCGGAGTAATGTTGCGATCGCTTCTTTTCCTCATGGTGCGCCGGGCCCCCTCTCCTGGCGCGGGTAACGGCGAACCCACGCTCTACCACCGTGGCCCTGTCGACCACCTTCTTGAATGTGTGCAAGTCGGCCGCTTGCACCACTTCGAAAATGTCACTCCGTAATCCATCCACGAAGAGCTGCGCCTTATGGGACTCGTCCCTTATCACGAAAGGGACGCAGTTGGCCAGTCGTACAAATTCGCGCTGATAGGCCATCACTGTTTACTCCCCTGCTGGATATGGTTCAGGTCATCCTCCAATTTCTTTTTAACGCTGCTTGTGAAAAAGGCTCCAAACAGCTCCTGTTTGAACGCTGTCCATGACGGGAGCACGGCGGTGCCCTTTGTGGGATCAGGGCGGACCGTCTTCCACCATAAGCGGGCGTTCCCCTCCAGGAAATGAACTGCCAGGGGAACCCGCTCGTCGTCCTCCATGAGTAAGTCCTCAATAACTTTTCCATTGATCCCACCCACTTCTCGACGACCAAGGATCAGTCGTCTCTCCGTCGACGTGGTGGGGTCGTACTTCTTAAAGTCGGCCAGGTTGGCCCGCACGCGGGTCCCGCTCAGTCAGCGGGACTGACCCCTCCCCCGCGGCGGCGGCAGCCACAGGAGGGGAAGGGGCGATCACGGTCTCCCCCGAGGCACCCTGTTGGTGCTTCCCGGCGCCGGTCCCGCAGTTGCCGTCGTCGGTTACCCGCCGCTGGTATCGTCGTCTGGGGGTGGGGTACCTCGGCTTCGGCAGTCGCTGTAGGGGTCACTCCCGCGCTGACCCCCGTCGCCGGCGCGCCTAGCCCCTGTGGAGGGGCGGCGGCGACCGTCACCGTCGCGGCCGGTTGTTGCCTGCGTCAACTGACGCACGTGAGCCGTGAGAGTCGCAGCTGCCCCCGCCATGTTCCCCTCAGCTGTTGTTGCAGGCGCTGGTTCTCTGCGGCCGCCGTCGTTGTCGCGTCCGCCCCTGCATCCTCGGCCGATGATCTAGTACGGGCCATGTCTCTACACAAAAACAACAGTCAGCTCTAGACTCTGCTAACATGCAACGAACCCCCCATCGAGAGCAAAGGACCCAAGCTCGTTCCCCCCCCTCGATCACTCGCGTCCTACTCTACTATAATCTATCCATTCCATTCCTTTGTAGTTAAGTGAGGTATTCCTGTGGACGTCGGCACCAATTGTTGTGATTGAAAGCTAAGTCTCTGATACCATCTTAATCTGTCACGCCCCGGGGGTTTTGTTTTAGCGGAAACGAATCATAAGAGTTGAATATTTGATGTGTAAATTTTTTTTTGTTTTCTTTTCCTTTTTTTTTTTAAAAAGAACCCCTCTTCCCCGGCACGTGCCCAGACCCGCCGCATATACAGGATCACTCTACAACGGACAGAGTCTCCCTGTATATGCACGGCGTCGCGGTTTGTACAATGTTCAATAATGAGGAAACATTCAATCACAACAATCCACTTCATACAACCATTCACAATATACTGAATTTACTCACGGCCGATTAGTTTGAAAGGATAAAACCCACGGTTGTTGAAACGGCGCCCACCGGCACCCATGTTCTGAAAACCGTTTTTGAAAGCAACATAAACTCAGGGTTTTGAAAACAGTGCCCACACGACACTTAGGTTTTGAAATCCACTTTCGCAAAAGCAACATAAACCCAGGGTTTTGAAAATAGTGCCCACACGACACTTAGGTTTTGAAATAATAGTTTTCGCAATCCGTTCCTTTGTTTGCTATTTTGTTTTCCAAAGCGGCCCACAGAAATATAAGAGGAATAGACAATCCAATTGTCACCGTACCAACATCCACACCGACCCCACGAGGGTATCGAGAACCATCCACAGTCTACAAATAATAAATGGAATGCGAAAGTAAAGAGTAAAATACTGTTCCGGTCTCCTGAGACCCAACACCTCTAGCCGTGGCCTCACCGTCGCCTAACTCTCCCCCTGTAGGACCCTGTCGCAAAGTGGGAAGTCAGCGACTAGTCATAAAAGATAATAATAAAGCAGGTAAAGAAAACGTCCAACCGTAGTCTATCCGGAGCAACCACCCCTCCCCGCAAGGGAAAAGTAGAATCAAACACCTGTAAACCTGCAATACCCGATCCCGTCGGACAACTAAACCGACGAATCGCACCGCGCCCAAGTCGGACAACTAAACCGAATGGGTCGCACCGCTCCCACGTCGGACAACTAAACCGACGGGTCGCACCGCTCACACCTTGGCGCATACATGCCCCACAACTAAAGAGGCCCACGCCGTCCTGTGGGTATACACGGGTCATGGACCACTTTTCCGGAAAAGCACACCCTTTGCGGTGGCCAAACCGCGGGTGCGCGTGTTGCAGCCGAGCATAGTAACCGTGAACCATATATATATATATCAATGTATGAACCGTATGAAATAACATATACATATCCGTGCATGAGAACTATATGAAACAGTATATATATATTCACAGCATACTCCTATACGTGCATGAGAGCGACATGAACCAATATGTATGTCTAATCACGAGCACCGTAAAGCCATGACGAATAAATGATGCCTCCCTACCAGGTTTAACCCAAGTACACTTATGGATGACCCCGTCCACCATGATAGAATTAAATGTTAAGACTTAAGAGTAAAAACCCACCTTTACGAGCGATGAACAATGCGCTAACCCCCGTGTCCCGGTGCGCTCCCCAAAACTGCAAAAAGATCCACCGGGAAGAAGTCAGCGACTACCCAACGTAAAACAAGGAACAAGAACAGATATTCGGGTCCCGTCGTGGAACGGGCTCTCGGGTTCGACGGCGGCGGCGGCGGGCCGAGTCGGAAACCCGAGGCGGCGGCGACCGTGCTGCCGCGGTGGCCGCACGCGTATCAGGCTCCGTGCGGTGTGATGTGTGATGCCCGCACGGCTCCCTGACCGCGGCGGCGCCCAGGTCCAGCACGGGCGCCCAGCCCGCACGCACGGGGCCCTGCGCGGCGCCCAGCCCGCACGCACGGGCGGCCCCGCGCGGCGCCCAGGCTCCGCGCGGGCGCCCAGCCCGCACGCACGGGCGACCCCGCGCGGCGCCCAGGCCCGCGCGGGTGCCAGACCCGCACGCACGGGCGACCCCGCGCGGCGCCCAGGCTCCGCGCGGGCGCCCAGACCCGCACGCACGGGCGACCCCGCGCGGCGCCCAGGCCCGCGCGGTGCCAGACCCGCACGCACGGGTGACCCCGCGCGGCGCCCAGGCCCGCGCGGGTGCCAGACCCGCACGCCGGTGCCCTAGCCCTGCGCGCAAGGGTGCCTCGCGACGGCGGTGGTGCGGCCGGCGGGGTGGTGAACCGTCTCCCCCCCCCCTCCCGTGCGACGATCCGGAAGAAAACCCTAGCTAAAAAAATAATAAAAACTCACCGAACCAAAGCGCCTCCGACTCGCCGATGAAGAGGGAGGGAGAGACGAGGATTATCCCGTTCTTGCGTGCCCGGTTCCGGAGGTGTGCGGTGTTCTTCCCGTTCCTCGATTGTTCCGCCGCGGTTCCTCGCGCCGATCGGATGGGAAGAGGAGGGTTAGGGAGGGGCGGTTTCTTCCTTCTTCACGTCGCGATGTAACAGGGATGAGAGGAACGGTAGGGGGCTAAGTCTGAACCTATACCAACCAATTAAAAGAAAAGCCGCCCGTACACGGGAACTTAACCCTAAGTCCCAACAAGCAATTCAATCTCGGCGAAATTGAGTTTGGGTGCGAACCTGGGTCCGGTCCGCCTCGAAGAACGTGTAAGTTGCCTGAACTGCTGCAACTTCCGGAATTTATTCTGGGAGATTCCGGGGTCAGAATCCAGAACCGATTTCGCCCCCGTTTTCCTCTTCGCGAGCTCTATCGTCTAAAAATACCCGCGAGCCCCGACAGTCTGCCCAGAGATAAAGAAAAATAATTCACCCCTGGATCCCATAGTCGAAAAGCGGATTAACAAGAATTCAAAGGGAAGTCTAGAAAGACAAATAAGGCCGCGGATATTACAATCATCGGAGGGTTGTTGCTGTTGTGGGCCCATTCCCTCCTGGATGAAGGGTTGTTGGGGTTAGGCCATGACCACCCTATTTGCGGAGCATTATTGAAGCGGACCACGACCTCCACGGCGGAGCGCCCGAGCCCCCTTCGCCCACGCCGATTGGCAACGTTGGCGGAGGATCCAGCGGAGTGCCCACCGGAGTTGCGAAGGCTCAGTCGAGTCTCAAATGCCAGTATCTGAGAATATAGCTCGCTAACTGAGATTGCATCTGACCGGCCAATCACGGAGGACACGATCGGGTCATATTCTTCATCAAGGCCGGTGAGGATGTACTCCAACCAGCTCATCATCTTCAAGTTGCCGCCCTGCTGCAGGCCATGTCGTCCCCAAGCGCACGCATCTTCCCAAGTACTCAGTCACCGTCATGTTTCCTTTTTGAGTGTGGCTAGGGCAAGGCGCGTATTCACCGCACGAGCTCGCGTTTTGGAGGCAAACTTACTTCAATTGCCATCCAGACTTCGGCCGCAGATTGTTTTGCGGCAACTTGAGCCAGAACTTCCTTGCACACGGAGGCGAGCAGGTAGCTGAGAACCTGCTGATCAGCCGCCAGCCAACTTCGCACAGGGGGTTGTCCACCTTGATGGTCTTGTCACCGTCTTTGCCATCGATCTGCACGGGAGGCTTAACAGCCTTGCCGGTGAGATATCCTTCGAGACGAGCACCACGAATTGTGGCGAGGACCTGGGCTTTCCAGGTAGCATGATTATTCTTGGCGAGCTCTCTTGTACGGGATGAGAGATCATGGAAGCAAGACCAGGAGCGAAGGAAGAGGTGCCGGCATGTAGAATTATATCCTAGATGCTCTGATACTATGAAAGATGTTAAAGAAGTAAGAGTAGTTGGTGGAAGCAGTCACAACTTAACGTTTGTGTGCTACCTACATGTTAATATATAGGCGACAAAGCTCGCCTAGAATTACATAGAATAGCAACCAGATTTACATTTAATAACAACCGGGTTGTTGTAAATAGCTAAGAAATAGGGTCTGTTGTAAATAGGTTGTTATGAAATTATAAGTTTGTTTCTTTTATTCTATCTATCTAACAGATCCTACATCTACCAAAAAAAATCATCCAAGTAAAATCTGCTGAAAAATTTAATCTCAAAAATTTCAAACAATTAATAAAAACAGCAAAGTCAAACTCAAAGTCGCGCGCGCCGGAAAAATCATACACGCGCCGCCCTCGCTCGACTTCTTGAATGTCACACGTCCGCGCCCACTCTCCCTCTCATCTCTCTCATCCTCTCGCTCTCGCTCTCTTTCTCCTCTTAACTACCTCTCTCTCTCTCTCTCTCTCTTGTGCTACACCCCAAAGAATAATGGAGAGCCCTTAGCTATCACTCACCAGAGAGCAAACAAAGGTGTTATTTAGACACTCAGATTGATTCCACATAAATTTTTAAAATTTATTTTCGCATCGAATACAGCTAAAACGATTACAACTCAGTCCAACACCCTAAACATGCTAATTATTCATTCATACTGTAATCTTGTCTAATTGTCAAAATTCATATCTTACAAAAGAGTAAATTCAAATACAAGAACAAAAATCATCTTCAAATAGGTGTATAAATAATAGTTTTTTTTTTCTTTTCATATATAACGCTCAATAAATAATATATATATATATATATACTAAATAAGATGCCCCCATGTCCAAAACCTCATAGATAA
>CM055063.1:1994271-2133468 GCA_029204045.2 Tillandsia leiboldiana | reverse complement strand
AGAAAGGCATTCTTACATCAATTGTCGAGACTCCACCCTCTAGATACTGCATAGATAAGATCACTCTAATATTTATGCCTTGTAACAGGACTGAATTTCCTCATAATCTATACCATATCTTTGCTTAAACCCTTTTGCAACAATCTGGCCTTATATCTACCAAACTGCCATCAGCTTTACGTTTGACTTTATAGACCCACTTACAATCTATTATGTTACGACCTTTTTGAGGTGGAACTAGGTGCCATGTTTTATTTTGCATCAAAGCGTTGTATTCGTCATCCATTGCAGATTTCCATTTTTATTTACTAGTGCTTCTTCAAGACTCTGGGGTTCACCCGTTGCCGTAAAGAGACCATAGAGAATAGTGCAATCTCTATATACCTTAGGTTTTCTGATTCCAGCTTGAAGTCCTGTTGCGAGGTCGCGGCTGAATTTCTTGTTGTACTGCTTCGGTGAACACTGGCGCCGGTTCCTCACAGACAATGGCGGTGAACGCAGGAGATCCAGGCGTGTTATCGACACGACGGCAGGCGGAATGTCGGCTGCTGCATCAGTGCCCCGTCCCGAGACAGGAGCAACCGCAGGAGGTATGTGTCGTCGTCGTGTAGGGGCGGAGCTGGCGCACCCAGGTCCTGTTATGGAGAGCCTGCTGCCGTACGAGATGGCGATCCCGGGAGGAGTCGGTCGTGAGAGCATCTTCGAGGAAGAGCCCGGATCCTCTGTGGCCTGAGCGCTTTCCTGTATACCAAATATTTCTCCAGAAAAATCATTAGCATGCAAAATATTAGTCACTGGATTCCCGACAGATTCAGACCCAGCCGGGTTTGGACTATGTGGAATAACTGTGTAGGAGAGCAGGATTTCGACCGTAGTGTGGCTCCTGCATTGGGATGTAATTTGGAGAAAGGAAAGACATTTTCATCAAATATAACATCACGAGAGATATAAATACGGCCCGAAGCAGGGTCAAGACATTTAAACCCTTTGTGCATGTTGCTGTACCCAAGAAACACACATTCCTTGGATCGGAACTGAAGCTTATGATGATTGTAAGGTCGGAGATGTGGCCAACATGCACACCCAAAAATCGTAGAGAGAAATAATCAGGTTTGACTTTATATAGACGCTCAAGAGGTGTACATAGAGATTACTTTGCTTGGTGTACGATTTATGAAAAGGTGGCGCTAAAAAGCTTCATCCCAAAATTTGAGAGGCATCGAGCTGAGCAAGGAAGATAGCCCAACCTCTACAATATGTCTATTTTACGTTCGGCAGATCCATTTGTTGGTGCGTATGAGACAAGAACATTATGGGAGATGCCTATTTTAGTAAAAAAGAATGGAGCTTCTCATATTCACCACCCCAATCAGTTTGCATTGTGATGATTTTGCGATCAAAAAGGCGTTCAACCATGGCTTGAAAATCTGAAACTTTTGAAACACTTCAGACTTGAATTTTAATAGATAAATCCAAGTAAATTTGCTATAATCATCAATGAAACTCACATAGTATTGTACTTGTTAATGGAGTTGGGTGCAGGCCCCCATACATCTGAAAAGACTAGTTCTAATTGATGACTCGATACATGAGGCCTTAGGATAAGGAAGCTATGGCTCTTTGCCTGTTGGCAAGCATCACAAACACCCTTTTTATTGGACTCAACATGACACGGAGATTGAAACTACTGATAACTCGCTGAACTATGGGGGCCGCAGGTTGACCAAGGCGATTATGCCACCGTCAAGGATGGTTTGGTGGTGACTCCAAGAGCTTGTTTTCCAGGGATGGATGGCAGGGGATAAAGGCCTTTGTGCATCTCCCTTTAAGCAGTGTGCTCCTCGTGTTCCCGATCCTTAATCAAAAAGAAATTGGGTGAAATTCAAGAAAAACATTATTGTCTGAGGCCAGACATGAACAGACACAGGTTTTTAGTGCTTGTGGGACATGTAAGACGTGATTTTAGACATAGATCTCGATGCTGGGTGTGAATTTTGGCAATACCAGTATGACTAATATTCATACCTTTTCCACTCGCTGTGTTAATCTGGTCGCGCGCCATGTATTTCTCCCTGAGCGAGAGCTTTTCTAACTCACCAGTGATGTGTCGGTGGCACCGTATCAGTGTACCAGTTTGTGTCGACACCTAAGGCGCATACCACATATCTTGATCTGGACAAAATTTTCATCGTACCTGTGCCAGCCCTGTCCGCCGTGTGCCCATACTTGCGACACATTGACATTGCGGGCGATCATTTTCCGCCCCGGGGGTTTTGTTTTAGCGGAAACGAATCATAAGAGTTGAATATTTGACGTGTAATTTTTTTTTTGTTTTCTTTTCCTTTTTTTTTTTTTAAAAAAGAACCCCTCTTCCCCGGGCACGTGCCCAGACCCGCCGCATATACAGGATCACTCTACAAACGGACAGAGTCCCCCCTGTATATGCACGGCGTCGCGGTTTGTACAATGTTCAATAATGAGGAAACATTCAATCACAACAATCCACTTCATACAACCATTCACAATATACTGAATTTACTCACGGCCGATTAGTTTGAAAGGATAAAACCCACGGTTGTTGAAACGGCGCCCACACCCGGCACCTATTTCTGAAACCGTTTTTGAAAGCAACATAAACTCAGGGTTTTGAAAACAGTGCCCACACGACACTTAGGTTTTGAAATCCACTTTCGCAAAGCAACATAAACCCAGGGTTTTGAAAATAGTGCCCACACGACACTTAGGTTTTGAAATAATAGTTTTCGCAATCCGTTCCTTTGTTTGCTATTTTGTTTTCCAAAGCGGCCCACAGAAATATAAAGAGGAATAGACAATCCAATTGTCACCGTACCAACATCCACACCGACCCCACGAGGGTATCGAGAACCATCCACGTCTACAAATAATAAATAGAATGCGAAAGTAAAGAGTAAAATACTGTTCCGGTCTCCTGAGACCCAACACCTCTAGCCGTGGCCTCACCGTCGCCTAACTCTCCCCCCTGTAGACCCTGTCGCAAAGTGGGAAGTCAGCGACTAGTCATAAAAGATAATAATAAAGCAGGTAAAGAAACGTCCAACCGTAGTCTATCCGGAGCAACCACCCCTCCCGCAAGGGAAAGTAGAATCAAACACCTGTAAACCTGCAATACCCGATCCCGTCGGACAACTAAACCGACGAATCGCACCGCGCCCAAGTCGGACAACTAAACCGAATGGGTCGCACCGCTCCCACGTCGGACAACTAAACCGACGGGTCGCACCGCTCACACCTTGGCGCATACATGCCCCACAACTAAAGAGGCCCCACGCCGTCCTGTGGGTATACACGGGTCATGGACCACTTTTCCGGAAAAGCACACCCTTTGCGGTGGCCAAACCGCGGGTGCGCGTGTTGCAGCCGAGCATAGTAACCGTGAACCATATATATATATATCAATGTATGAACCGTATGAAATAACATATACATATCCGTGCATGAGAACTATATGAAACAGTATATATATATTCACAGCATACTCCTATACGTGCATGAGAGCGACATGAACAATATGTATGTCTAATCACGAGCACCGTAAAGCCATGACGAATAAATGATGCCTCCCTACCAGGTTTAACCCAAGTACACTTATGGATGACCCCGTCCACCATGATAGAATTAAATGTTAGACTTAAGAGTAAAAACCCACCTCTACGAGCGATGAACAATGCGCTAACCCCCGTGTCCCGGCGCGCTCCCCAAAACTGCAAAAAGATCCACCGGGAAGAAGTCAGCGACTACCCAACGTAAAACAAGGAACAAGAACAGATAATCGGGTCCCGTCGTGGAACGGGCTCTCGGGTTCGACGGCGGCGGCGGCGGCCGAGTCGGAAACCCGAGGCGGCGGCGACCGTGCTGCCGCGGTGGCCGCACGCGTATCAGGCTCCGTGCGGTGTGATGCCCGCACGGCTCCCTGACCGCGGCGGCGCCCAGGTCCAGCACGGGCGCCCAGCCCGCACGCACGGGCTGCCCTGCGCGGCGCCCAGCCCGCACGCACGGGCGGCCCCGCGCGGCGCCCAGCTCCGCGCGGCGCCCAGCCCGCACGCACGGGCGACCCCGCGCGCGCCCAGGCCCGCGCGGGTGCCAGACCCGCACGCACGGGCGACCCGCGCGCGCCCAGGCTCCGCGCGGGCGCCCAGACCCGCACGCACGGGCGACCCCCGCGCGGCGCCCAGGCCCGCGCGGGTGCCAGACCCGCACGCACGGGTGACCCCCGCGCGGCGCCCAGGCCCGCGCGGGTGCCAGACCCGCACAGCCCGGTGCCCTAGCCCTGCGCGCAAGGGGCCCTCGCGACGGCGGTGGTGCGGCCGGCCCGGGTGAACGTCGCCCCCCCCCCCCTTCCCGTGCGACGATCCGGAAGAAACCCTAGCTAAAAAAAATAATAAAAACTCACCGAACCAAAGCGCCTCCGACTCGCCGATGAAGAGGGAGGGAGAGACGAGGATTATCCCGTTCTTGCGTGCCCGGTTCCGGAGGTGTGCGGTGTTCTTCCCGTTCCTCGATTGTTCCGCCGCGGTTTCCTCGCGCCGATCGGATGGGAAGAGGAGGGTTAGGGAGGGGCGGTTTCTTCCTTCTTCACGTCGCGATGTAACAGGGATGAGAGGAACGGTAGGGGCTAAGTCTGAACCTATACCAACCAATTAAAAGAAAAGCCGCCCGTACACGGGAACTTAACCCTAAGTCCCAACAAGCAATTCAATCTCGGCGAAATTGAGTTTGGGTGCGAACCTGGGTCCGGTCCGCCTCGAAGAACGTGTAAGTTGCCTGAACTGCTGCCAACTTCCGGAATTTATTCTGGGAGATTCCGGGGTCAGAATCCAGAACCGATTTCGCCCCCGTTTTCCTCTTCGCGAGCTCTATCGTCTAAAAATACCCGCGAGCCCCGACAGTCTGCCCAGAGATAAAGAAAAATAATTCACCCCTGGATCCCTAGTCGAAAAGCGGATTAACAAGAATTCAAAGGGAAGTCTAGAAAGACAAATAAGGCCGCGGATATTACACCACTCACCTCTAAAAACGAGTTTCGTCCTCGAAACTCAAACCCCGGGTGGTGGTGAAGAGCGGAGGTCGGTAGCACTCCCTCATCTTAGATTCCAGCTCCCATGTTGCTTCTCGTTCTCCGGGTTGCTCCAGAGCACCTTCACGTAGGGGATGACTCGGTTCCGCAGTGCTTTGTTTTCTCTTGCCAGATACGCACGGGGGTTTTCCTCGAAGCTTAGATCCTCCTTGAGCTCGAGTGTGGAGACGTCCAACACTGTGGACGGATCCGGATGGTATTTCCGGAGCAATGGACACGTGGAAGACGTTGTGGACCCGGTCGAGATTAGGGGGTAGGGCAAGGCGGTACGCCACTGGCCTATGCGCTCCAAGATCTCAAAAGGCCCCACAAACCGTGGGCTCAACTTGCCCTTCATGCCCGAAACGGCTTGATCCCTCTGGATGGGCGAGACCCGTAAGAACACGTGTTCCCCCACTTGAAATTCCAAATCGCGGCGCCGTCGGTCTGCGTAGCTCTTCTGTCGGCTTTGGGGCGGTCAGTAACCGCCGCCTAGATGAGGCGCACTTTCTCCTCAGTCTCTTCCACCAAGTCGGGTCCCAGGAAGTTCCGTGCCCCTAAGTCGTCCCAACAGATCGGGGATCGGCAGCGTCTCCCATACAAGCTTCGTAGGGTGCCATCTGGGATGCTGGCCTGGTAGCTATTGTTGTAGCGAATTCCACGAGGGGTAGGTAGCGTGCCCAACCGACTCCCCAGTCAGTACACAGGCGCGTAGCAGGTCCTCGAGGGTCGAATCACTCGCTCCGACTGTCCGGTCCGTCTAGGGTGGAAAGCTGTTCTGAAGTGTAGCTTGGTCCCCAGGGCTTGCTGTAGACTTTGCCAAAACTTCGAGACGAAGCGGGTGTCTCTATCCGAGGTGATCGATGCCGGCACTCCGTGCAGTCTCACGATCTCGCTGAGGTAGACTTGAGCCAACTGCTCTCTGGTCCAGGTTGTGTGGATGGGTAGGAAATGTGCTGCCTTGGTTAGCCGGTCCACAATGACCCAGATCGCGTCGTGCCCCTGCTGTGAACGTGGGAACCCGGTGACGAAGTCCATAGTGATCTGATCCCACTTCCACATCGGCACCGGTAAGGGCTGTAATTTTCCTGCAGGCCGCTGATTGCTCTGCTTTTATCTGCTGGCATACCAGGCAGTGGGCTTACGTGTCGTGTCACATCCCCCTTCAACTTGGGCCACCAGAAGGTCTGCTTGAGGTCCCTGTACATCTTCGTGCCCCCCGGATGCGCCGCATAAGGGGCGCGGTGTGCCTCTGTCAGAATCTCCTCCTTCAATTCCGGCGAATCCGGTACACAGAAACGCCCACAGGAACCGCAAGACACCGTCATCTTCCCACTGCAAAGTCGTTCTCCCTGGTTCGGGTGGATCTTGTCTCGCACGAGCTGTAAGTTGCGGGTCCGTCAGTTGCCCTTCTCATCTCGGATTTTCTCAAAAGCGTCGGCTTGACCACCAACGCCGTCAGTCGAGCAACAGTGCCCGCCGATACCACCTCCAACCTCAGTCGCGAGAAATTCTGCGATCAGGTGGCTCTTGCTCAGTTATCGCGCGTGCCGGCGTCTCCTCCGGTTGCCCCTTCCTGCTTAAGCGTCTGCCACCCACGTTTGCCTTCCCGGGGTGGTATTGGATTGTTAGATCGTAATCCTTCAACAACTCAAGCCACCGCCTCTGCCGCAAATTTAGCTCCTTTTGGGTGAACAGATACTTGAGACTTTTGGTGGTCTGAAAAGACGTTACAGTGGACACCAAAGAGGTAGTGTCTCCATAACTTTAGAACGAAGACCACTGCAGCAAGTTCCAAATCATGAATCGGGTAGTTCTTTTCGTAATCCTTCAGCTGCCTGGATGCATAGGCTATTACTTTCCCCTGTTGCATCAAAACACCCCCGAGTCCGATTCTCGATGCGTCGCAGTACACTTCATAATCCTCTCCGGGCGTGGGTAGTACAAGAATAGGCGCCCTGGTTAGCCTCCTTTTAAGTTCTTCGAAGCTCTCTTGGCACTTAGCCGTCCATAGAAACTTTTCCCCTTTCTTGGTCAACCGGTTTAAAGGGGCCGCAATCTTCGAGAAACCCTCGACGAAGCGTCTATAATATCCCGCCAGTCCCAAGAAGCTGCGGATCTCCGTCACTGTCGTCGGTGGTTGCCAGTCGATCACCGATTCCACCTTCTTGGGGTCCACAGCGATCCCCTCTGCCGAGATCACGTGCCCGTAGGAAACCCACCTCTCGTAGCCAGAATTCACACTTCTTGAGCTTCGCGAACAGCCTCTGTTCCCTGAGGGTTTGGAGAATCGTTCGTAAGTGGTCCTCGTGCTCCTCGTCGGTAGATGAATAGATCAGGATGTCGTCGATGAAGACCACTACGAACCGGTCCAAGAAAGGTCTGAAGATCCGGTTCATCAGTCCATGAAGACGGCGGGGGCGTTCGTAAGTCCGAACGGCATAAACCGTGAACTCGTAGTGGCCGTACCGGGTCCGGAAGGCGGGTCTTTGGGATATCTTCGTTCCGAACCCGGAGCTGGTGGTAGCCCGATTGCAGGTCGATCTTTGAGAACACCGTTGCTCCTCGCAGCTGGTCGAAGAGGTCGTTAATTCTGGGCATGGGGGTACTTATTCTTCACAGTAACCTTGTTTATCCCCCTGTAGTCGATGCAGAGGCGCAGGCTTCCGTCTTCTTCCGTACAAAGAGCACTGGTGCCCCCCAGGTGACACACTCGGTCTGATAAAACCTTTGTCCAAGAGGTCCTCCAGTTGCGCCTTAAGCTCCTTTAACTCTGCGAAGGCCATTCGGTAGGGCGCCTTTGTGATTGGTTGGGTACCCGGTACGAGTTCGATAGGAAAAACCACCTCTCGTTCAGGGGGTACCCCGGGCAGTTCCGTCGGGAAGACATCGGGGAAGTCCCTCACCACCGCAATGTCCGAAGGTGTCGCCGCGGGTCGTGTCACCAGGTCCACCGAGGCCAGGTAGGCCACGCACCCGCCTTCCACCAATCTTCTAGCCCTCGCCGATGAGATGATTGCTGGGAAGGAAATGCTCTTACACGCCAGGGTACATATTCTCAGGAAAGCTCGGCTCTTGCAATTGTACCATCCGCTTCTCACAATCGATGAGCACTTGGTACAATGAGAGCCAATCCATGCCCAGCACTACGTCATACTCCTTCAGGGGGATTACCACCAAATCCCCTGGACAAGCCAGTCGCCCTAGATTGATCGGGCAGGCGGCCACGTAGCTGACCGCCTCCAACACCCCCCCCGCCGTTTGAACCGTCAAACGATTTTGGAGGGGCACCACCCCAAGACCATGCACAAAAACGAAATCACTAGAAATGAAAGAGTGTGTTGCTCCGGTATCAAATAGAGTTCTAGCGCGGGTACTTGAAACAGAAGTAATACCTGCGAGGGCGCCCTCCGGCGGATCCGTCTCTTGGCGGGTCATCGAGAAAACCCGCCCGCCAGGTTGTGGTTGCCTATCCTCCTCTCGTCGTGGTACAGGGGGTCTAGAAGTCGACCCCATTGGAGCTTTCCCCCGTCCTAACGTTTGTGGCGTGGGCGTAGAAGCTGCAGAGGACGCAGATCCCCAGGCCAAGGGGCAGTTGCGGCGGAAGTGCCCCGATTTGCCGCATCGGAAACAGTGGTCACCCCTCTGGGGGCAATCTCCCGCTCGGTGTCCCCCCCCCCACAAATAACGCAAGGCCTGTCTCCCGTCCTCGGGCCTCCTGCCGGTGCGCTCCGAGATCCCGACTGAGGCCTCCACCGCTTGGGGGGTCGGCTTCCACCAGAAGAGCCTCCCCCGGAGTAATGTTGCGATCGCTTCTTTTCCTCATGGTGCGCCGGGCCCCCTCTCCTGGCGCGGGTAACGGCGAACCCACGCTCTACCACCGTGGCCCTGTCGACCACCTTCTTGAATGTGTGCAAGTCGGCCGCTTGCACCACTTCGAAAATGTCACTCCGTAATCCATCCACGAAGAGCTGCGCCTTATGGGACTCGTCCCTTATCACGAAAGGGACGCAGTTGGCCAGTCGTACAAATTCGCGCTGATAGGCCATCACTGTTTTACTCCCCTGCTGGATATGGTTCAGGTCATCCTCCAATTTCTTTTTAACGCTGCTTGTGAAAAAGGCTCCAAACAGCTCCTGTTTGAACGCTGTCCATGACGGGAGCACGGCGGTGCCCTTTGTGGGATCAGGGCGGACCGTCTTCCACCATAAGCGGGCGTTCCCCTCCAGGAAATGAACTGCCAGGGGAACCCGCTCGTCGTCCTCCATGAGTAAGTCCTCAAATAACTTTTCCATTGATCCCACCCACTTCTCGACGACCCAAGGATCAGTCGTCTCTCCGTCGAACGTGGGTGGGTCGTACTTCTTAAAGTCGGCCAGGTTGGCCCGCACGCGGTCCCGCTCAGTCAGCGGGACTGACCCCTCCCCCGCGGCGGCGGCAGCCACAGGAGGGGAAGGGGCGATCACGGTCTCCCCCGAGGCACCCCTGTTGGTGCTTCCCGGCGCCGGTCCCGCAGTTGCCGTCGCGGTTACCGCCGCTGGTATCGTCGTCTGGGGTGGGGGTACCTCGGCTTCGGCAGTCGCTGTAGGGGTCACTCCCGCGCTGACCCCCGTCGCCGGCGCGCCTAGCCCCTGTGGAGGGGCGGCGGCGACCGTCACCGTCGCGGCCGGTTGTTGCTGCGTCAACTGACGCACGTGAGCCGTGAGAGTCGCCAGCTGCCCCGCCATGTCCCTCAGCTGTTGTTGCAGGCGCTGGTTCTCTGCGGCCGCCGTCGTTGTCGCGTCCGCCCCTGCATCCTCGGCCGATGATCTAGTACGGGCCATGTCTCTACACAAAAACAACAGTCAGCTCTAGACTCTGCTAACATGCAACGAACCCCCCATCGAGAGCAAAGGACCCAAGCTCGTTCCCCCCCCTCGATCACTCGCGTCCTACTCTACTATAATCTATCCATTCCATTCCTTTGTAGTTAAGTGAGGTATTCCTGTGGACGTCGGCACCAATTGTTGTGATTGAAAGCTAAGTCTCTGATACCATCTTAATCTGTCACGCCCCGGGGGTTTTGTTTTAGCGGAAACGAATCATAAGAGTTGAATATTTGATGTGTAAATTTTTTTTGTTTTCTTTTCCTTTTTTTTTTTAAAAAAGAACCCCTCTTCCCCGGCACGTGCCCAGACCCGCCGCATATACAGGATCACTCTACAAACGGACAGAGTCTCCCCTGTATATGCACGGCGTCGCGGTTTGTACAATGTTCAATAATGAGGAAACATTCAATCACAACAATCCACTTCATACAACCATTCACAATATACTGAATTTACTCACGGCCGATTAGTTTGAAAGGATAAAACCCACGGTTGTTGAAACGGCGCCCACCCGGCACCCATGTTCTGAAAACCGTTTTTGAAAGCAACATAAACTCAGGGTTTTGAAAACAGTGCCCACACGACACTTAGGTTTTGAAATCCACTTTCGCAAAGCAACATAAACCCAGGGTTTTGAAAATAGTGCCCACACGACACTTAGGTTTTGAAATAATAGTTTTCGCAATCCGTTCCTTTGTTTGCTATTTTGTTTTCCAAAGCGGCCCACAGAAATATAAAGAGGAATAGACAATCCAATTGTCACCGTACCAACATCCACACCGACCCCACGAGGGTATCGAGAACCATCCACAGTCTACAAATAATAAATAGAATGCGAAAGTAAAGAGTAAAATACTGTTCCGGTCTCCTGAGACCCAACACCTCTAGCCGTGGCCTCACCGTCGCCTAACTCTCCCCCCTGTAGGACCCTGTCGCAAAGTGGGAAGTCAGCGACTAGTCATAAAAGATAATAATAAAGCAGGTAAAGAAAACGTCCAACCGTAGTCTATCCGGAGCAACCACCCCTCCCCGCAAGGGAAAAGTAGAATCAAACACCTGTAAACCTGCAATACCCGATCCCGTCGGACAACTAAACCGACGAATCGCACCGCGCCCAAGTCGGACAACTAAACCGAATGGGTCGCACCGCTCCCACGTCGGACAACTAAACCGACGGGTCGCACCGCTCACACCTTGGCGCATACATGCCCCACAACTAAAGAGGCCCCACGCCGTCCTGTGGGTATACACGGGTCATGGACCACTTTTCCGGAAAAGCACACCCTTTGCGGTGGCCAAACCGCGGGTGCGCGTGTTGCAGCCGAGCATAGTAACCGTGAACCATATATATATATATATATATCAATGTATGAACCGTATGAAATAACATATACATATCCGTGCATGAGAACTATATGAAACAGTATATATATATTCACAGCATACTCCTATACGTGCATGAGAGCGACATGAACCAATATATATGTCTAATCACGAGCACCGTAAAGCCATGACGAATAAATGATGCCTCCCTACCAGGTTTAACCCAAGTACACTTATGGATGACCCCGTCCACCATGATAGAATTAAATGTTAAGACTTAAGAGTAAAAACCCACCTCTACGAGCGATGAACAATGCGCTAACCCCCGTGTCCCGGTGCGCTCCCCAAAACTGCAAAAAGATCCACCGGGAAGAAGTCAGCGACTACCCAACGTAAAACAAGGAACAAGAACAGATAATCGGGTCCCGTCGTGGAACGGGCTCTCGGGTTCGACGGCGGCGGCGGCGGCCGAGTCGGAAACCCGAGGCGGCGGCGACCGTGCTGCCGCGGTGGCCGCACGCGTATCAGGCTCCGTGCGGTGTGATGCCCGCACGGCTCCCTGACCGCGGCGGCGCCCAGGTCCAGCACGGGCGCCCAGCCCGCACGCACGGGCTGCCCTGCGCGGCGCCCAGCCCGCACGCACGGGCGGCCCCGCGCGGCGCCCAGGCTCCGCGCGGGCGCCCAGCCCGCACGCACGGGCGACCCCGCGCGGCGCCCAGGCCCGCGCGGGTGCCAGACCCGCACGCACGGGCGACCCCGCGCGGCGCCCAGGCTCCGCGCGGGCGCCCAGACCCGCACGCACGGGCGACCCCGCGCGGCGCCCAGGCCCGCGCGGGTGCCAGACCCGCACGCACGGGTGACCCCGCGCGGCGCCCAGGCCCGCGCGGGTGCCAGACCCGCACGCCCGGTGCCCTAGCCCTGCGCGCAAGGGTGCCTCGCGACGGCGGTGGTGCGGCCGGCCGGGGTGAACCGTCTCCCCCCCCCCTTCCCGTGCGACGATCCGGAAGAAAACCCTAGCTAAAAAAATAATAAAAACTCACCGAACCAAAGCGCCTCCGACTCGCCGATGAAGAGGGAGGGAGAGACGAGGATTATCCCGTTCTTGCGTGCCCGGTTCCGGAGGTGTGCGGTGTTCTTCCCGTTCCTCGATTGTTCCGCCGCGTTTCCTCGCGCCGATCGGATGGGAAGAGGAGGGTTAGGGAGGGGCGGTTTCTTCCTTCTTCACGTCGCGATGTAACAGGGATGAGAGAAACGGTAGGGGGCTAAGTCTTTACCTATACCAACCAATTAAAAGAAAAGCCGCCCGTACACGGGAACTTAACCCTAAGTCCCAACAAGCAATTCAATCTCGGCGAAATTGAGTTTGGGTGCGAACCTGGGTCCAGTCCGCCTCGAAGAACGTGTAAGTTGCCTGAACTGCTGCCAACTTCCGGAATTTATTCTGGGAGATTCCGGGGTCAGAATCCAGAACCGATTTCGCCCCCGTTTTCCTCTTCGCGAGCTCTATCGTCTAAAAATACCCGCGAGCCCCGACAGTCTGCCCAGAGATAAAGAAAAAATAATTCACCCCTGGATCCCATAGTCGAAAAGCGGATTAACAAGAATTCAAAGGGAAGTCTAGAAAGACAAATAAGGCCGCGGATATTACAATCATCGGAGGAGTTGTTGCTGTTGTGGGCGCCATTCCCTCCTGGATGAGGGTTGTTGGGGTTAGGTCCATGACCACCCCTATTTGCCGGAGCATTATTGAAGCGGCCACCACGACCTCCACGGCCGGAGCGCCCGAACCCCCTTCGCCCACGCCGATTGGCAACGTTGGCGGAGGATCCAGAGGAGTGCCCACCGGAGTTGCGAAGGCTCAGTCGAGTCTCAAATGCAAGTATCTGAGAATATAGCTCGCTAACTGAGATTGCATCTGACCGGCCAATCACGGAGGACACGATCGGGTCATATTCTTCATCAAGGCCGGTGAGGATGTACTCAACCAGCTCATCATCTTCAAGTTGCCGCCCTGCTGCAGCCATGTCGTCCCCAAGCGCACGCATCTTCCCAACGTACTCAGTCACCGTCATGTTTCCTTTTTGAGTGGTGGCTAGGGCAAGGCGCGTATTCACCGCACGAGCTCGCGTTTTGGACGCAAACATTACTTCAATTGCCATCCAGACTTCGGCCGCAGATTGTTTTGCGGCAACTTGAGCCAGAACTTCCTTGCACACGGAGGCGAGCAGGTAGCTGAGAACCTGCTGATCAGCCGCCAGCCAATCTTCGCACAGGGGGTTGTCCACCTTGATGGTCTTGTCACCGTCTTTGCCATCGATCTGCACGGGAGGCTTAACAGCCTTGCCGGTGAGATATCCTTCGAGACGAGCACCACGAATTGTGGCGAGGACCTGGGCTTTCCAGGTAGCATGATTATTCTTGGCGAGCTTCTCTTGTACGGGATGAGAGATCATGGAAGCAAGACCAGGAGCGAAGGAAGAGGTGCCGGCCATGTAGATTATATCCTAGATGCTCTGATACTATGAAAGATGTTAAAGAAGTAGAGTAGTTGGTGGAAGCAGTCACACTTAACGTTTGTGTGCTACCTACATGTTAATATATAGGGCGACAAAGCTCGCCTAGAATTACATAGAATAGCAACCCAGATTTACATTTAATAACAACCGGGTTGTTGTAAATAGCTAAGAAATAGGGTCTGTTGTAAATAGGTTGTTATGAAATTATAAGTTTGTTTCTTTTATTCTATCTATCTAACAGATCCTACATCTACCAAAAAAATCATCCAATGTAAAATCTGCTGAAAAAATTTAATCTCAAAAATTTCAAACAATTAATAAAACAAGCAAAGTCAAACTCAAAGTCCGCGCGCGCCCGGAAAAATCATACACGCGCCGCCCTCGCTCGACTTCTTGAATCGTCACACGTCCGCGCCCACTCTCCCTCTCAATCTCTCTCATCCTCTCGCTCTCGCTCTCTTTCTCCTCTTAACTACCTCTCTCTCTCTCTCTCTCTCTTTGTCTTGTACAACCCCCAAAGAATAATGGAGAGCCCTTAGCTATCACTCACATAGAGCAAACAAAGGTGTTATTTAGACACTCAGATTGATTCCAACATAAATTTTTAAAATTTATTTTCGCATCGAATACACGCTAAAACGATTACAACTCAGTCCAACACCCTCCAAACATGCTAATTATTCATTCATACTGTAATCTTGTCTAATTGTCAAAATTCATATCTTACAAAAGAGTAAATTCAAATACAAGAACAAAAATCATCTTCAAATATGTGTATAAATAATAGTTTTTTTTTTCTTTTCATATATAACGCTCAATAAATAATATATATATATATATATACTAAATAAGATGCCCCCATGTCCAAAACCTCATAGATAATAATTATAGATTCTTTGCTTTGACAGTTGACTAAAGATAATAGGAGGTTAACCTCTTGGGATCCAAAAAAAAAAAAAAAAAAAAAAAAAAAAAAAATCCAATATATATTTCAGAAATTTCCTTGCATTGTTTTGTATACAATAGTGGATATGATTTGATTTACTTTTTGGTTTAAAGAGTTTCGCTATCTTATGATGTAATATATATTAGAAACAAAATGAAGGTCGACTAAAATTTTCGTTTCTTTTATTTAGTATTTAAATGTCCTCAGGATTTTCACATTCCCAGTTTACATTAATGATTCTATTTTACTTTTTTCTCAATCTCCATTATCAAAGAATTAAATCAATTAATCTTTCTTTTTTTAAAAAAAAAAACTTTAACTTGTAGGAAATTTAGATCTTTCTCTTTAAAAAAGTTGAAATTTTATTAATTAGAAAAAAGATTAAAGGAAACCCACTTAGATATCAGAAAAGTCATTTTTGACTAGGACCGAGTTAATCCAAATACAAGAACAAAAATGATCTTATCAAATTATAAGTGTATAAATGATACTTTTTTTTTTTTCCCTTTCTATGTACAACACTCAGTAAATAATATATATACACTAAATAAGATGTCCTTATTATTAGAAATTTGGTACTCGCTCTGAAACGAAATTTTGTAAATTTATAAGTTGCTCTGATATCGACGGTTGTTGATTCATTATATACAACGATACCGATTGTTGGATTTCGCGACAAAGACATTAAAGTAAATTTTTACTATAAATTCGTCTTGTCGACAAAAATTAAAACTAAAAAAAAAAAATCAAAACAGAAAATACGAATAAAATAAAATTCATTAACTATGAAAAGAATTACATCTGACTCTTCTTTTATGTAGAGTAATTTCAACTCGAGCTCTCTTTCTGAATCTCTTTCATTCTTCTCTCGTCTTTTATAATATTATTGGGGCCGAAATACGTCGCTGACCGTTGACCGGGTACGATCCGCAATCTAACTTCGAGTTGACACTCTGGATGTGATGCGCCGCGTGCCAAACGATTGGGCCGAGAAGAGATCTCTGCTCGGTCAGGTTCTTCTCAACCAATTTCTCGACAGAGCTCGGCCTAGAAAAGTCGAACTGGTATTTGGAAAATAGGAATTGACACGACCTGAACAACCGATTAGAAATTGTATTGCTTGAAGAAGGGTTACAGGGTAACAATTACAATTATGATTATTTCTAGAAAAATTGTAGGTGCGGGTATGAAAAGTTAGCTAAGAAAAACGGTAAAGAAAAGCTATAAATTTATTCTAAAAAAGCTGTAAGGAAAGCGATAAATGCTGGTATGAAAATCTAGTTTAGAAAAATAGTAGATACAGAGATTGAAAGGTATTGAAAAACTGGGTGGTCACTGGCTTATGAGATTGCAGAATTTTTTTTTTCCGATGGTTCGATTATTTATACTCGCTCGAACCGGATGTATGATCATTGTTTTGGATAATCAGCGTAACTTA
Organism: Tillandsia leiboldiana; assembly: GCA_029204045.2. Classification (NCBI taxonomy): domain Eukaryota; kingdom Viridiplantae; phylum Streptophyta; class Magnoliopsida; order Poales; family Bromeliaceae; genus Tillandsia; species Tillandsia leiboldiana. Next base: position 2,117,282 of record CM055063.1, on the reverse strand, counting down.
AGGAAAATCGTGTATTTTTCAATACTTCCTTTTGAGTTGATTTTCTTCGGTTGAATAATAGTTATTTTTCGTCTATATTCACTCCCGAGATTGGCATGTCGAGCCGTGATCTTCGGCACTGCTTGCTATTTCGGATTCAATTACGCAATCCATGCCTCAGATCTCGTCCCCTTTCATTCTAGGATCTTTCATTTTGCGGCTCGAGCAGCCGATAGTTAGTTCTGGTTTTGCTCATTATTATCATTCGGTTGAAGCGGTTCGATTGTTCGCCTTCGACCGAGGTCGGTCTTAGTTGAGACGCGAGTCCTTTTTCATCAGCTATTTTTTTTATCGGCTAGTACCCTTAGTCGTTGGTATGCGCCACGTGTGGCGCTCTAACATGGTGCCATTTTTTATCTCAACAAACATAAAAAAATTTCTATTTTTCTCTCACATACACCAGTGCACATTGTGGGTACAACCCGACTAAACTTTTCTCTTTAGTACTACACCATCAACCCGGCTAAACTTTTCTCTTTAGTGCGACACCACGTGGCTTCAACTGTCCTCTGTCCAGCACTTTCATTGATGAGGATTGCTACATGTACACCCCGAAGGAGTGTACATCTTACACCTTCACCTTTTTAATGGTGACGATATTTTTTACGGGTCACATCAAGTGACTCCTCATCATACCCCCACCCTTAGATGGGTGGGGGTGTGAGATGTACACCCCTTACGGGTGTACAAGTAGCATTTTCCTTCATTGATACCATGGAGTATATATAATGCTAGACCCAAGATGTACCTAAATATTATATAATTATATTTTTTAAATTAATATTTAATTTTAAATTAATTTATTTTTAATATATTTAAATATTAATTTTAATTTAATAAAATTTAATTATAAATCTAATCAAATTCTAACGCGCGTATTCCTCGTCATCAATATTATAAATTCCTCATGATTTCCACATGTCATGTTTATATTAATAATTTTATTTTACTACGGTATTAATCTCCATCATCAATAAATTAAATCAATCAATCTTGTTTTTTTTAAAAAAAAACCTCTAACTTGTAGGGAATTTAGATCTTTGTCTTTAAAAAGTAGAGATTTTATTAATTAGAAAAAGATTAAAGGAAACCGGCTTAGTTCTCAAAAAAAAAAAAAAAAAAAAAAAAAAAAAAAATTGTTGAGTATGCATGCAGGAGTTAATCCAAATACAAAAACATAAATGATCTAGTGTATAAATGATTTTTTTTTTGAATTAATTAATTTCATACATATAACTTTATGTAAATATATTGAATAGCAAATATATTTCTACAAAGTTTAATTTTTTATATTTATCTCTTATAAAGTCTTATATTATTCATATATATTCCTACAATTAATGTCTGTTAAAAAAATATAATTAATAATAGATAAAATACTTAATTTTGGTTAGTGAGTAAGTTGAATTTATTTATTTTTTACTTTGAGATATTATACTTGATTATAGATATATTTTTTAACCGTTGGGACTTTTAGAAAAACATATTTGTAAGTATAAAATTGATATTTCACTTATATTCTGTTAAAAAATAAACAGTAAATTAACGATAATAAATCAAAGTACATATATGAATAATTTAAAACTTTTGAAGAAATAAATATAAAAAGTTAAATTTTTAGAAATATATCTACTATTTGATATATTTATATAAGGTTGTATAATTTTTTTTTATATATATAACGCTCAATAAATAATATATATACAGTAAATAAGATGTTTGCGTAGTCAAAACCTCGCAGATAGAAATTATAAGATCTTTACTTTGACGCTGGACTAAAGATAATAGGAGATTAACCTCTACAGGGAATAGAAAGAAAAAAAATAATAAGGTTCCATATAAATTTAAGAAATTTTTTAGCTAAAAATATAAAATAACTAAATTTTGAATTCGAAAGCTCTGATATCAATTATCAAATTTTTTATCATTTATACTAAGAACAATTAATAATTTTCTTTTTGGTTAAATAGTTTTACTATTTCATATATAATGCAGTATATATCAAGAAAAAAATAAAAAAAAAATTGTAAAATTTTTATTTTTTTAAAAAAAATTATTTAAATTTTCTCACCATTTTGCATGATTTCCGCATGACATGCTTACATTAATAATTCTAAAACTATTTCATATCTAATGCAGTATATATCAAGAAAAAAATAAAAAAAAAATTTGTAAAATTTTTATTTTTTTAAAAAAAATTATTTAAATTTTCTCACCATTTTGTATGATTTCCGCATGACATGCTTACATTAATAATTCTATTTTACTTTGTCATCATCTCCATATCAATCAAATCAATCAATCAATTTTGTTTAGAAAAAAATTACATCAATCAATGAACTCCGCATTTTTTTTTTATTTCTTTGAGCTGGACACTGCATTTACTTTAGAATGAGCTGGCATTAAAACTTTAGCATTGGAGGACGACGTGTGTGATAGTGATGGTGGAACCGCACAACACTAATATTTATCTTGATGATTGAATGATATTGTTCATGTACTGTATCCTACATATAGTGTCACTATTTTTATTTAAATGTTAAATACGTGTAATATTTTGTATTTAAATTTATATTTTTAGATGATTTGATGGGTTATTCTCGCAACTTGCTCTAAGGTTGGATTTGATAGCATAATAGGCAAACCACCAAATATATATATATATATATATATATATATATATATATATATATATATATATATATATATATATATATATATATATATATATATATATATATAAAGAAGTATAAATTAAGTTGTTTCACTAAGGAAAATAAAAAAAAAAGAAATTTTTTTTTTTAATATTAATTTAAGTCCTTTGCTTCTACCATATATATTTATTTTTATTTTCATAATTTTATTTTAAAATTTGCCGAAGAATCTGAAACAACAAATCTAACACATCCATTTACACAGAGAGTAAAAAAGGATAATGATATTTATGCTTCTCTCTTAACTTTGCGAGAACCAAATATAGTTACAGATCAAAGTTGTAAAAATAGTACATGGGCTTACTCACAAATTCATTTGACAAGAAGATGATCTTGATAAGAAGGATTATGCGCGCATATTGACTAGTACATGATATTATTCATATATATAGTTAATTAATACCGGAAAGAGAAGTAACAACCTGAATAACAAGCATACATTGATTCTACCATGCATCAGTACTTTCTCCCGAATTAGGAGTTCATTTTCACATTCCTTCGCTTTCTTTCATCCGAGAGTTTCTTCGCGAAGTGGTGGATAGCATCCGCATTAGTTCCCCCGCGCGCTTGCGGTATGGGCTCAAACACACCTGTCTCCAGGTTCACCATGCCTGCGGGCTTCTTAAGAAGTTCGTTGCCGATCTTAATCAAATTTTCCATGTTTTCCCTCGTCGAGACGTCTACTGAGGATAAGTCGCCGATCAAAGAGTCGTCCTGTATGATCAGATGAAGATAAATTGAAATGACATGGTTGTTGAACCAGCGTTCGCTAGCTAGCTAGTAGTTATTATATGTACCTGGATGCGCAGGTAGTTATTCTCAGTGCGGAGTGCCTGGAAGAGAATGGAGGCGTGGATGTCGACCATGTCGGCGCTGGCATGTCCGAAGATGTCGATGAGGGGGGTCATGCCATTGTTGTAGAGCCAGCCGAGGACGCCCCATTTGGCGCAGGCGGGGGCGGTATACTTCTCCGCCTGCTTCGCCGAGCCCGTCCCCAACGAGATCACCAAGAACTTGCCGTAGTCCACGGGGTTGAGCGCGGAGAAGTCGGGGTTCTCCGTGAATATCTCCTTCGTCACTTGCGACATGGCCGTCATCGTCTGGTGCATTACATATTAATCAGACGTACGTTACAGATTAATTAGTAAAACTACAACCTGCATGCAGTATATAGAGTTGTGCTAGAATGCTATTGATAGCACCAGCCCAATTTTGTCATCCATTTTGTAATTCTTGGATTGCATTGAGATTCGTGTAAATTTTTTAATTAAAAAGAAAAATTTTTTATTTTTTACTTTTTTTTTTTTACTTTTTCTTATATTTATTTTTCATTAAAGAGTCTCCACGAATCTCAATGCGATCCAAGGGCTGCAAAATGGATGGCAAAGTTGGACTTTTCTTTTTACTTTTTCTTATATTTATTTTTCATTAAAAAATCTTCACGAATCTCAATACGATTCAAGGACTACAAAATGGATGGCAAAATTGGGCTGGTGCTATCAATAGCATTCCAGCGCAACTCCAGTATATATATCTATATATAGATTACTATAGCTAATGTATAGCAACAATTGATCGATAATTACCGGATTATTTGCAGCCACACCACCATCGACAAGATTAAATTCCCGGGTCTTCCCTTGTGAGTCTTTTGTTTGGAAATAGTGCGCCGGGAAATATGTTGGCGCCGCAGAAGTGCTTATGCAAATATCCGAGAGGAGAGCATCCTTCAGCGGCATACTCTTCGCCTACCGATCGACCGCGAGTAATTAAACCATGCACGAGAGTGAGAACATTTAAACTACACAAGATTCAGATTTTCATTATAATCAAAGTTAATTAATTAGTTCACCTCATAAGTAGAGAAAATGATGGGCTGCAGATACTTGACGTCGAAGGTCGGGACAACTATGTTGGTCAGAGTCTGGCTGAGCCGGTTATCGCCGCATAAGTTTTTTATTTTGTTGTGTAGATATTTGCCATCGTATTTTGGCCCGGCGAGTGCGCCGAATAAGTTTACTGCTGGAGTGAAGGGCCCAATACTGCAAGAGATTAAGTGAATGATTAATTATGTTTAATTTGAGGATTAATGCTCCAATTTATACGTTTCACTTGTCAATTTAGATCAAATTAATTACTTTTCGTTATAGCAAAAAAAAAAATTAATGAAATTCTCTCCTTTGTCAGATCGATCTACTAGAACTAATTTATAAGCAAAAAATAGAGATAAAAACAAAAGCATAGCGAAATTAAGTAGCTAGACGCTGCTCGGATAAACAGTGGATATATATATGTCCTCCTCCTCCGTCCTCACCCTCTTTGTGGGAAAATTTTGGGGCCGTTTTCCAAATAGAATTCGGGAATCTCCTTGGCTTGGAAAAGCGGGCGGTTGTCCTTGTTAGGTGTGGTGAGCATAGTAGTGACCAAACCGCCGGTGCTTGTACCAGCAATAACGTCGAAGTAGTCGGCGATTCTTGCGTCCGGTCCATCCAATTCCTAACAATTACAAATTAACTAATTATTTTATATTATAACTCATAATATATATATCAATACTATCATAATTTTTATAAATTTTTTTTTATTTTATAATAAATAAAATATAAGATTTTTCTTTTTTTTTTTCTTTTTTTTTTTGGATAAGTAGACACATGACCAGGGACGAAGTCAGAATTTAAATCCTAGAATGACTAAAAGATATATAATTATAAAAATTTAAAATTAAAATTGAATTTGTTAAGTATACATGATGCCATTCAAAGTATATATATATATATATCAACAATTATAATTATTAGACATCTATATTTTATAGTCTATAATATTTTTTTAAGGACTATTAGATACCAAAATAATATATACTTAAATTTATAATTTTTATAAATTTAATATCTAAGTATTATGAATGTCATAGAGTATAATGTACGGTGTATATTAAGTGCATATATTTTTTTAAAAAAAACTTTTAATAAATAACACACACTAAATTTTTTTTTATATAAATTATTATTGTAATATTTATTTAGGTATAATTATTTATTTTTTAAATTAATAATAATATAAAGATCTAAAGTGAATATTTTAAAAATTAAGGGGCGATCCATGCCCCCTCAGTCTCCGTATAGCTTCTTCACTGCACATGACATTTTGATGCTATAGCAAGCATATATATATATATATATATATATATATATATATATATATATATATATATATATATATATATATATATATATATATATATATATATATATGGAGTAAAAAAGTTGGGTGTAGGGTAAAGGTTAAGGAGGCTGAATTTTGTTATTTTCAAAAGTCAAAGTTCTGAAGAACTGTTAAGCGATGGAAGTAAAATATTACAGAATATCTGTGGCATGTTAATTTGTCATATTTCTCTGAGCTAAATTGTGTGAACAAATTAAAGTTAATAACTTCAGAAGCAGCAGGAGCGTAAAGTTTGTGGCTAACATTTTTTTGTGAATGAATTTTTTTGAGAACTTTTAAATAAATATCAAAATTTCAGTAGCTGATGGTGTTATTAATGTATTTGTAGAAAAACTATACTTGGAGTTTGGATTCCAGATAGACGAGAATAGTTCCGGGAATAAGACCCCTTATTCCGCCACCGTCGATGCTGAGGATAGTGATCATCTTCCCCATGCACGGGGGAGGGTTCGGCGCGGTGGGGTTGGCATCGACGCCATCTAGTGAAGTGTCTGCAGCGCCGTTGCTCGCCATGAAGGAGAGGTTGAGCAGAATTTGAGCTCTCCAAATCTCTATATGAAGAATAGGAAGAGACGAGATATAGAGACGGAGAAAGAGAGCAGGGAATTGTAAGTAAGAGAAAGTTTTTTTTTTTTTTTTTTTTGGATCTTGCACCCTTTGATGTGTTAATTGTGGTTACAATATTGCATTTATTTATAAGCCTGGAGAGTTGGGATCGGAACGGAGAAATACAATGCTTGTGAAACATGTGCGTGAAAATAAAATGTAATATATAACGGATCATTTCTAAGGTAAATGATAAAAAGTTTAATGATTGATATTCAAAATTTTATATTCAAAACTTAATTATTTTATAATTTTTAATTAAATTTAATTTTATAAAAAATAAACAAATCGAATGCTGTGTTATTATTTTTTCAAAAAGCAAATAAATTTTAGTTTGAATTTTGGGCAAAAAAATAAATAATCTGATTGGATAGGAAAAAAGTTTACTCGATTAGCGCGGTAATTAACCTACCAAGTTTTAAAAAATTTAAATAAATAATATAATTTATTCAACTGTTTTAATTATTATTGCTAAGTTATATAAAATAATCACGATCCCGATATCATATTAAATTATATAAAATAATCGTTATATAATTTAATTTTTTATTTTATTTTGTTATTTTAATTTGATAGTGCGTGATTATATATAAACCCAATAACCCGACGCTCTCTTTTTTCAGATGCTTGATAATTTTAAATGTATTTAAGATATTATTTTTAATGAGATTGAAAAACACAAAAAAAGATTAATGAAATTCAGAATTATATGATTAATTAAACTTCGTATTTTAGAAATTACCATTCAGATTCGCTAACCTCCGAAGCTCGGACAAGAATCACCGATTTGAGAAGTTTTACATAGAGATTTAAACATTTCAATTTTGAATGGATCTCAAATAAAATTTTCTAAAAAGGCTGTAACTCATCAACAAATTTAAAAAATTATTTTTGGTTTTTTGTTGATGGATTTATTCAGCTTGAATCGTTTGATTAATTAAATAAAGTCACCTTAAGGCGTGTCTTTCCACAAAAAAAAAAAAGAAAAAAAAATGGATATATGAAAAAAATTGGTTAAGTAGCATTTCCACCCAGAGAAAAGATTAACTAATTATCAACTAATCTATTGATCTGATTACTCAATGAATATTAGCTTAATTCAATAGTTAATCGAATTAATCATTTTATTTCTAATTGAAGTAATTATTGATCTAGAATTGACCTAATTAATATATTACTGGGGCCTTGATTCTCCCATATTACCAACCCAATTAATTATTAAAATTTCCCCTAGCTTGCTTTTAATCTCTGTTAATTAATTAATTACTTAAGCACAGATCAAATTAACAATGATTAAAAAATACATGGGCCATGCATATTGATTCATATGTTTTGATAGAGATCAATAATTAAGGATGAAAAGGGAGATAGATCCAACCTTAACTAGTACACTAGATTTTGTCGATATATATATATATTGATTCCTCCTCGTGATCCTCTCTTACAATTTGTACTAATTTATAAGGGATGAGTTGTAGATTTATGAAATTTATCTTATCTCACATGATGGGCAAGTTCTAAATAATTGCAACTTGTAGCTTTGGAGACATTTATAGACTTGGTAAGAGTGATGTGTACATTGCAGGTGTTATAAATAGTGAGCTAATTAAATGCAAGTTAGTTGGGAAGCTTAGCTGGTATAAATTTTTGTTGCTTATTTTATTATATTGCAAAAAAAATAAAAAATAAAAAATTTCTTATACAATGGTACAGATTATACTGAAATTATAATTGATGATTAAGCTTGGATCATATATAAATGTTTCACTATAGCTATAAAGGGGGCTTGGATTATCAAATTTCTAGATCCAACATAATTTAAGTGTAGTAGTGTTTGAGTTTCTCTAAAATATATATATATTTTATTTAGTTTATACAATTTGAAAGTCAAATGCAATCACTTTGTTTATTTTTGTATAACTTGATACTGGTGTAATTAGTTTTTAAATTTTATTATTTATTTTGATTTAAATAAGTAAATTTCATTACCTTCTAAATATAATTATAAATTTTAAATAAGATAATTCTAATTTATTGTAAAAGAAATAGAACTTATATTTTAGCATTTAATAATTTTTTTATAGAAGGTTGAGCTGGTAAATTAAATTTGACTTTGGTATTCTAAAAGGTGGCTAAGAGTATATTTAAAAATAAATTCATGCCTGTATAATTAGTAGTGTATATTTAATTTGGTGGCTAAGAGTATATTAAAAATAAATTCATGTGCGCGTGTTGTGTATATTTATTTTCTATTTAGTTATATATAATCCATGTTAAGCCACTAAATGCACCTTTAGCATCTGTATTATGCTTACTTACACTCTTAAATCCAAAAGTAAAAAAAATATATAAATTTTTAATAATAAGAAAATTAATAAGATAGATATGCAAATTAATAATATATATATATAGAGAGAGAGAGAGAGAGAGAGAGAGTAGAGCTTATATACTCTCAAAAGCACAAGCACAAATGTGCTTGTGAATTTTTTACCATTGGATTTGTATTGGAATTTATGCTATTTACTTTTTCTTTCTCTCTCTTTAGTTGACTTTACAAAAACACTATATATATATATATATATATATATATATATATATATATATATATATATATATATATATATATATATATATATATATATATATATATATATATATATATATATATATATATATATATATATATAGTATATTTTTATATGTACGGAGTCTTCCGTGCTTATAAATTATTTTTTATGTTGAGACTTTCGATGATGAATATTTGAAATATCAAAAAAACAAATTTCGTAATTTTTCGATATTATTTGTCTAGTGATTAAAAGAGCTCAAAATTATCATTGGAATAGAACTGAGTACCCGGGTATTTTTGATAAGGTCAGAAATAAAAACTTCAGGGTTAGGGAGTGCTGGGGTGTCAGGGGGTGGAAGTGGCGTAAACTGCTGGAGGGCTTCACCCCACAAGCACAGGCTGACAGGGCGTCGATCGCTCATCTCGGAGAGGTTTTGAATGCTATTACTATGTCGGACGGACGAGATGAGATCAGATGGAGGTGGGACACAGCAGGGAGGTTTACTGTCAAATCCCTTTATATCTTCCTACAAGATGGCGGCGTCTACGATAGACGCTTTGTGCAGCTCTGGGCGATCAAGGTACCCCTCAAAGTTAGAATTTTTGTATGGCTGGTTATCCGTAACAGGGTCCTAACAACCGATATCCTTAAGAAGTGGGGCTGGGGTGGTGAGGGGAGATGTGCACTCTGTAATGAAGAGACCGAGACCGCGGAACACCTCTTCGTGAGTTGCCAATTCTCGGTGGACATTCTGTCCGGAGTTCTAACAAACAAAGGGTCGATTCGAGGTTGCGCGACACCGGCAATGCTGTGGGAGGCGTATGCGGACAAGAGAGGTTCACTCGGGAGGAGGGAATTGGCAACTGTGGCGATTAGCTGGTGGGTATTGTGGCTGGAGAGAAACCAGAGAATTTTCGAAGATAAAAAACTGTCTGAGCGGCACCTGCTGGCGGAGATTAGGGCACTTAGGAATACCTGGAATTTGTTTTGCTCTCCGTGAGTTTTTTTTTTTTTTTTTTTTTTTTTTTTTTTTTTTTTTTTTTTTTTTTTTTTTTTTTTTTCCATCTTGGGGTTGAGACCTAGCTGTCTCATCTTGTTGCTAAGTTCATCCGTCAGTTGAATGAAGCGGTAGCATGCTACCTTGTTCTCAAAAAAAAATTATCATTGGAAAATACAAATTTTACAAAATATAATGATATAATATTAAAATGTTAGATCAAAAATATTAATTTTGTTTATATAGTATAAAATTTTTTTTATCAAAATTTTACATGATTTGAATATTTCTATACCTTTAAACTTATAAACGGTTCGCCATGCATGATCATTAAAATTATTAATTTTGAACTTCTTCAACTTTTAAACAAATGATATCAAAAAATTACAAACTTTATTTTCTAGTTACTTCAAATACTCTAAATCAAGTTTAACGGAGTCGATCATCGATTCGGAAGTTCTAATATTGAAAATGATTTGAAAGTATGAAAAGTTCCATACTTCTAAACGCATATCAACACTCTCTATCTCTCTCTCTTTCTACAAGTGCTTTGTATTATCGATAGAATAGTAGCCGGGCTATATATATATAAAAAATTGAGATTTTATATTTTTGGAAGTATCAAGTTATTAGTGTTATAAATTTTTAGGCATTGGATGAAATGATATGGGGCTAGGATGATAGTGGGTTCCTTTGGTTTAATGAATGGTTGATAAAATAACATGATCTAGAATAAAATTAGTCAAATAAATAAATTTAATCATAAAAAAATTTATAAGTACTAATTGTTTGAAATTTTAAAATTATAATAGCCATCTATCTCTCTCTCTCTTTAGCTATATATATAATTTAGCTACTATTCTTTTAAGAGGGAGGCCTCAGGTACTATTTTTTTAAGTGGGAGGCCTTTGTTTTCCTAAGTCGTTTTAGTTGATAGAAATTTTGAATCGATGATCGAATTCGTTAAAGTTGATTTATAGTATTTAAAACGTTTAGAAACTAAATTTTATAAATTTTAAAAAATATTATCAAATTCATCAAAGAATCAAAAAATGAACGGACAAAAATAAATAATCTTATCAAAATAAATGTTAAACATTTTCAATTAATGATCGGAATTATCAAATATTATCTAAATAGTATAAAAAAAAATTATTAAAAATTCAAACGGTTTAGATTATTTTACGCCGTTAAATAAGCAAACAACTTATATAAATCGTAAAAAATTATTAATTTTGTGATTCTTTGATTACTACGTAAATAATTTTTAAAATTTATAAAATTAAATTTTTAAATTAATTTTAATAATTTTAATTATTGATTTGAAATTTTTACCATCTAAAATGACTTGGGAGGAGAAAGATCTTAGTCCTCTTAATAGGGTCTCCGTCATCTAATTATTAGGTGGAATCTATATACACTACAATAAAATTATATTATAACGAGTTTTAAATATTTCTAAAATTTTAAAAAAGTGTCGCTGTAAAAAATATCGACACTTATTATTAGTGTCGCTATATGTGCAGTCGCTAAGATGTATAGCGACACATTATTATAATATGTTCTAAAAATATATTATTATAATTTAATTTTAAATATAAATAAAATATAATTACAACACTTATATAAAAATATTAGTGATATTGAAGCACGCCCATGTGCAACATGCATAACTTTTATTGAGTTATAGACTTATAGTAAGAATATTTTATATATTATTGCACATGCAAAACATGATTATATCAACAAATATTTAATTAAGTTTGGTAAGTTGATTTTTTGGTGTTATATCTCATACAAAATGCGTGGAGATTTGGATGTGTATGAGTGGATAATCTCGAGCCTCATTAAAATATTATAAAATCATCACTCACTAATTCATCGAGAGATAAAATAATTTTTGCGTGAAAGAGATTGGTGATCAATAATATTAATACTCTAATTAAAAATAACAATAATAAGATCAATATTTTTATATTTTTTATTTTTGAATGCCATTAATTATTTTATTTCGATTTAATGGCTTAGATTTAATTTTTATTTACTTGTGATCATTTTAAAAAATAATTTTTAAAACTTTTTTTTTTTTTTTTCTATCTCTCCATCTTAATTTCCTCCCTCTTCATCCACAAATATCTTGGCATTTTCTTTCTTTTTTTCTTAGTATAATAACAACTAAAAAAAATAAAAAAAAAATTGATGATGTAATATTTGGGCGCCTCTACATCATGCTCAAGATTTTTTAAAAATTATTTTATAAGAACTTCGGTGGTGACTCCAAAATTGCCGACTACGAGTATACCAAGAATGACAAACTCAATTACAATGAAGCCGAAAAAAAAAAAAAAAAATTTCTTCTAATTTTTTTTAAATAATAATACAAAATTAATATCAAAACTGAATTTGAATATTTATCTACATTCAATTTTTTGTTAAATATTAATATCAATTAATGTTAAATTAATATCTAAATTTGTAAAAATAACATCAATCAAAACTTTGTTTAAATTTTGCGATATTAAATTACAAAATATCTTAAACATAAAGCTATCTTTTAACATGTTAAAAAATAAAATGACACTTTTATCCTATCAGTTAAAAGTTTATTATTATTATTATTATTATTATTATTATTATTGGTCATGTTTTAGCATTGTTTAGCTAGATGTCGAGTTGCTTGACTTTGTTAGTTTAATTTATATTTTTATTAAATAAAACAGATAGCGTATTATATTTTTTTTTCAAATAAAAATAAGCTTGTTAATCTTCATCTGTATCCAATTTCTGAGAAAGTTTCTAAAGAAAAAACATGAAAAAATAATAACAGAAAAATATGTTCTTGGTACACGAACGAAAATGAGCAAAGAAAGAGCTATGCTTTAATTATTGTGATGTATAGCATTAGTAGTATTTAATTATTTAAAAAACAAATTAACTCAACTAGATATATTATTAGCTAACTGCATTAGGTATGTTTTTTTTTTTTTTTTTTTGAGAGAAAAAAAAAGTAGTATGTTATTGGCTGCATTTTTTTTTTTTTCTTTTAAGAAACAAACTCAGCTAGGAATATTAGTTTTCAAACTTAACACAGTCGACTTCATTAGATAATGGTTGGTATTATTATTATTTTTTTATTTGCCAGAAAAAAATAGTATGCTATTCTTAGATAAAAATATAAAATAATTAAATTTTAAATTGATATATTATTAAATTTTTTGCCACTTATTTTGGGCACAATTGATTATAGTTAAAATCAAAATTTTGAAAAACTAAGTAGACAAATTCAAATAATTCATAATTCAAATAAATTTCATATGTTGTTATTATAATTTTTTAATAAATAATTTTAGTTAATAATATAAAATAATTAAATTTTAAATGTAAAACTTCAGTACCAACAATCAAGCTTTTTATATTTTGCGACCGGCCGAAAACAGACAGATCCGGCGAGAATAATATAAAATAATTATTAGTCAAAAAAAATATATCAATTATAATTAACTTAAGATAAAATATTATTATTATATATAATAATTTAACATTTTGGAACATAACTATTTCGACAAATACTTTAAGAGTTATACTTTAAGGCTGCGTTTGATTTGGGCATAAGCGAAAATTAGTTATTCCGGAGATAGATATAAGTTCCAATACGAGTAAGAATTATAATAATTTTGTGTTTGGTTGAGTATAAGGATTATGCCGGAATAAGAAAAATTTTGTTTGGTGAGTTAAAAAAAAATAAGAATAATAAAGAAAATTAAAATTTATAAAATAAAATAAAAAAAAATAAAATTTTATAAATTTAAATATCTTATAATTTAACAAAATTTAATTAAATAATAATAATAATAATAAGCAACAAGTGGTTCTACTCTTATACCGGAATAATCTGGTATGAATTTATTCCTCCACACTTAAATGCTGTTTGAGTATAAAGGAGGACAACTTTCTTATCCCCTTATACCGGTTGCCAAACGCGGCCTATGCCCACTATTTCGGCAAACAATATGTCAACTAAGGCAACTATGTATATTATTCCTTCTCTATTTTTCATTGCAAATACATTAAACGATAATATTATAGAAAAAACAAAAAACAAAAATATACATTTACTTAATTAACAAAGCACAAATGGGACAATAATTAATTAATATCGTGACCGTCATAGATCTCATATATATATAAACAACAATTCCTCCATAAATTAAGGTTTTATTTATGCACTCATCTTTCAAGATTCATGCGCGAGATTGTAAGAACAACCCCCCAAAAGAAAGAAAGAAAGAAAGAAAGAAAGAAAGACAGACAAAAATGCTCTCAATTATAATTCCCCATCACTTCCAGTTCGAAATTGCCAGCCTGCATTAATTATTACAAAAGAAGAAAATTTATATTCAAATTGATCTATTTAAAGTTTAAAATGAGACATATTTAATTAAATATAAGGAGAGACCCATCAGTAGATGTATATATATATACTGTAATATAATTAACTAATCAAAAGTTGAGGTAAATGTTTTGATAAAATCATCTTTAATCTAATAATAATATTGCATCATTATTAGTTGGTTTTACCCCAATCTTAGCGACGTATCGGAGCTATCGTCGCAATAGTCCGGCGGTGCTCCGGAGAGTGAAGCTGATTCAGATGATTGCCTGTCTTCGTGTATTATGTATTCTGAATCATTAACCATCTGTTTTCCTGTCTTGGAGATCTTGACCGCCTGCATGTCCAGATTAATTATCTTTCAAACACAAAATGGGAATCAGAGAGGGAGAATGATAAGAGATAACAAAATATATGCTGGCGAGAAGAAAAGTTTACTTGCTCCTTCAGCCGGGTATTTTCTTCCATCAATTCTACACTCTGCTCGCCAAACAAAAAGAAATACCATGTGTATTGTATGTATGTATGTGTATATATATAGCTTAAAAAGGAAAAATGTACTGTTCTAGCAAAACATCTAGTAATGAATGACTCATAAAACAACATAACTTAGAAATTAGAGGCTACTGACATATTTAAGTTTGTAATTATATATCCTTTCATATATATGGTCCTAACAATTTCTTTGTTTAAAGGATATCACTATATATATTTAATCTTAGTAACTATATAAGAACAGGAGGCCAGGAAATTAAGAGGCTGTTAGTGTAACCTCTAGAGATAATATCTAAGAAGTACACTTGTATTTTCATTTTTTTTTTTTTGTTTGAGAGAGAAACATAGTAATTAAGCTACCCGCTTCGTTCATATTTTAGAATGAACTCAATTAGAAATGTAAAGCAATCAATCTTCAAACTTGGGACTTCAGGTAACAAACATCAAGCACGTTGCCAACTACTCTATATACGGTCGGTAAGAAGTAAAGTTGTCGAAAGTTAAAAGTACAATGCATTAATTCAAACCCCATAAATTTAATTGTTGACATATTTCACGCTTCTTCTGGTAACAATAGAAGTAAAAGTAGACCTTGATAACATGCTAACTCGACGAGACCCTAAACCAAATCATACATGAACTTGCGGACGCTATGCCTATATGTAAACTCGGGTTCAACTCCTATAATAGGTATATGAGAGTACTGAGCCCTAATTAACGGTGAACTAGTATGCTCACCTTTTGTTTGAGGCTATTGATCTCTTCCATAATTTGTTCACTCTGAAAAATAAATAATATCCGAGACATAGGTAACTTTGTCGAAGGTCACCATAATCAAAATCGAGTCAACGTGGGAACTAACCTTTCTCTCAAGAACATGACTCAATCCCATTTCAAGCGTTTTTTCGAGCTGCTGCAGCTCGCAGATTGTTAGCTTTTGGAGCTCTTCTCCTCTCATCTGCCTGAGAATATATATATACAGCAAATAATAGTTTGCAATTAATATGTATTAATGTCGCAGAAGAGTTCATAGGCTATTTCGAAGGAGAAATACAGGAGATACCTAAGTTGGAGGCTTGCTTCTGCAATTTCTTTGCTCAACCTTGTGTACGCGTTTTGCTCTACCTAGAAATAGCAACTAGCTAGCAGTCGTTAATTGTGCAAACTAATATTTATGTTAAAGCTGTCGTTGCTTTGATATTTTTTTCTCCTACTTACATAAGAATCTCAAAAGATGTGTATCTTTTATTGGAATATCAATCTAGAATGATGAAGTGCGATCAAAATATTCGCATGTATTTCTGAGCAGATAAAATATCGACATATATTCGCACGTTGCAAGTAATTCTATAATTATTTAAGAATTCATAAATATTGGTCAATGTGAGGCAATAAGAACATGCTTGTATACACGAAGATCATTTGCATGTAGGCGTGTTTGAGAGAGAGAAGGGAGGCATTAAAAATTAATAAATTATACGTCTTCTCAAAACAAAAAGGGAATTATTCTCTAATTTGCAATGTACCATTAAAAAAAAAAGCAAAGAAAAACTTACATTTAAGTCAATAGACGGTTGCTCTGCTTTCTGAAGATTCTTTGAGTGCGAACTGTGCTTTTCAATAATCTGCTTCATACTTCAATAAGAAAATAACATGAAATTAGACCTGATATGAATTGGTATCAAAATATTTACTGGTAATTAAAGAATACGATGTCTTATAAAACTAGAAGCTTTTCAAGTTAGACCATGATATATATACATGAGTCAGGTTTAAGCAGGGCATTAACTGAAATTGAGTAGACGTAAGTCGGTACAAACAAAAATTTCTGATGTACGAAGTGTGGTTTGATCAACAAGTTCTAATTTTTTTAATAAGACATGGTTTTAGCACATTTGGGAACACCTATTTCCTACTTCGACATTATCATGACAATTTTGAACAGCAACAACATCTACCACCACCATGGTCCATGGTTCCAAGTTTAAAGATATACTCTTACTCTTGAATATTTTGTCTAAACACCTCTTTCAAAGCATAGTAAGTAGTACATATAACGTCCCAATAGTTCCACATCGGATAGAAAAGAATTTTTGAGTGAAAATAAAAGAGGTTACGCATCCTACTAATAATAACTTGCTTTAAATCTTTTGGGCCGGTAGTGAGCCAGATCATTATAGTTGATATCCGAGATGAAGGAGTATGTAATAATGGAAATATAAACAACAGATACTAACCACCAATAAATCAACATGACATGATTATTATTTGACATATTTGTTTCGACATATATATACTTCTGTTTACAGATCTACTCTTGCTATGCCCGAGGATCACTTCGTTTGCAAAACTAACTTTGTTAGCAGTCCTTATTCAGACAAGTATTCAAGTTGTATTGCACAACTGCTTTACTAGTCAAGACAAAATGCCTGCATTAATAAATCCCAAGTATATTATACATGCTGATAAATTAACTCTCTCTACTTTAAAGTTACCACTATTGATTAAGGCATCACTATGGCATCATACTAGACCCAAGTAATTCAAACTAAAAAAGCATCATTTGATTTCAGCTTGGTCTTGATATATATATCCAATGTAGTTGTTAATGTTAATGATAACAGCAATAGATAACAGACAATAAATCCAGATGAATCCTCTTAGTAAAGTTATTCAACCTCAGCTGGAGATCACCGTGATCCATTTATCAAAACATGTATGAATCACATTGCCACAATGATTTACACAAGTGAAATAATACAAAGCCAGTTCTAGGTTGTCGCTCGTTACATTATTTGTTTCAATATTAATTGTTGATGATGTCTGCTTCACAGGGAGAAAAAAAAGTGGGATTCTTCACAATCTAATATTTCTATAAATAATGCTAACTATCAACCGTCCGTAGCGCAAGTGGCAAAAGACTTGGTGGTTGATATCCGAGATCTCGAGTTCGAAGTCTAGTTGCTTCACATTTTCAGTTAAATTTATTTCAAAATAAACGAAGCGAGTAGCATAATATAAACTACAATAGGCATTAATTAAAGCATCATAATTGTTGACATCATCACCTGATAGGGCATCAATCCTCAGAAATGCTAAGAATGCACATTAATTACTCTTAAACACTACAATATATTTAGCTCGATCACAAGCCTTCCTCCATTGAGTATATATGTTAAATGTATGTTCCAACTAGGTACATACAGCTACCACGGAGAAAATTTAAAATATATATTAAATAGTAGTGCCCTCATGTTCGGTGTTTCATCACTTGGTGACTACTATAGTCATTATACACTTTAATAAATCAGATTACCTTTAATTAAATTAAGGTACATAATTCAAATCTAATCTGATATGCTTTAAATACTAAAACAGATTACTTTTAACATAAATAAATCTGATTTATATATCTAATCCATATTACATAAAAATAGTATCTAAATTTAAATCACACTATTGCCAGATTCAACAAAACACAGCTGTCTTGACCGAATGTACTACCACTTTTCTAGTAGAGAGGAATTTTGGCACCAAAGAGATATTGCGCCTTTGATGGTTTTAATTGCATTATGAGCTTTCCACTACACTAGTGTGCATAATGAATTTTTAAACAAGAAATTATCTTGTCTGTGAAGATCGCATGACTTCTTAAACAAGCAATTATCTTAACATCAACAGTGAAGTTCGAGATAATCATCCGGACACCTACAGGTGATTATTTCAGACTCAAACTTCACGGTCGATGTCAGAGATGATGAACTATTTCTAAGTGCTTCATATTGAGTTCAATTCATTCTTAGCATGGCCACTAACTTTAGAGAGTTCTTTATTGCTCCATTTTGTTATGGTAGCTTAGCCGTCTTACTGATGTAAAGTTCTTCGGAAAAGCCATTTTTCTCAAGAAGTGTTGTTACATATTATCCTCCATGAACATTTACAAGCCAAGATACCACTTTAATATGCTTATCCGTGCAATATTGGGGAGCTACCATACTATCTACACTTTAAAGCTTTGACTCTTCAAAATCATGCAAGATTTACTTATTATGGATGGCAAATATGAAATATCTCTTATCTTACTCACATGACTGATATACAGGAATAACATTCCGACGTGAATGGCGCTTCTAGCTAGTTTGTTTTTACCTTCCACTAATCACTACTATTTACTGAGCAAAAAACTTGTTTCATTAAATTTCATATAATGTCGTGTCACTATCAGGTAAGTTCATATATAGTGGCTGTTAGGTTCTCATGTACTTATATATAACAATGGTAAATTAGACACGTACCATGCATGCTCGTCAATGATTTTCTACACTCAGAATATCTTCAACTACCCTATAATGAATGGTGTAGCATATAAACTCAGTAAAGTGATGTAATTATCCTTTCTCACCTTACCTGGAACCACACCCACCACATGTTAGATTATATAAAGCAGCACTATACGGAGGTTGTCATTGATTAGTTTTTGTTTCAAACACGCGCATCTTAAGGTTGTCCAGAAATTTTCAAGGTCAAGAAGGTTGATGGCCTTGTAAGGTTCCATAGCACAATGTCCTAGTACTGTAAATTAAAACCCTGAAACCCAACAATATTAATGTATACACACTTTATAATGAAGCATGTCTCCTCACTATATAGTATATACCAACCTTATGGGATGCTGCATTGTTAAAATCATGTGCATATGATCATATCCAGTACTTTCAATTATGGATTTTCCCAAATGTCTAATGCTTTATCAATGTAATCTTCGCTAGATCTAAAGGCTTAATTTCTACCAGCAAAATACTGCACACCCAAAAAAAATGTTTTGAGTTCCAAGTAGGAGCACTACGCACCCAAATACTCAAATTTCCAAAACAAACTCATTAGACTCAGGAATCAATCAATACCAACGACGCCAAAGCAGAAATATCTACTCCAAAATTAAGATATGCAAAACCCCGCAAATTAAAACAAACCCCGATTCTTCTAACCAACTATTGCATGCTCTACATTTATACGGAAACCCTAACAAGCAAAACACGAATCCAAAACCTAAACTCAAGCAATTTTAAGGAAGCAAAAAACTAAAACAGAAGGAGCTGCATACAGTGATACGTGAATGGTACCTGGAGCTGGCGAACTCGGAGAGCTTGCTGGTGGAGGAGAAGACGATGAGCGCGACGTCGGCATCGCAGAGGACGGCGAGCTCCTCCGCCTTCTTGAAGAGCCCCCGCCGCCGCTTCGAGAACGTCACCTGCCTCGCCGTCGCGTTGTCGATCTTCCGAATCTGTATCTTCTCCCTCGCCATATCCCTGATCCCATCCCCCCCCCCCCCCCCCGGGCAAAAAAAAAAAAACGAATGAGGAGAATATATATATAGTGTGTATAATTAGCAAAAGAACGTGTACATGGGAAAGCACATCTCTCTCTAGGTTTCCAAATTTGGGGACCCTAAGAAGGGGTTTTTGTGAAAGTGAGGAGGGGAGGGAGGATTAGGAATGCACCTACGATTGTGAGGTAGGAGATGGATGATGGAGTTTGAGTTTGGGGTAGTGGCCTGGGGAGGAAAATGCTATTTATTTTTGCGTTTTGTTTCCTCTCTTTCCTCAACTGGGCTTGTATTTATGGGGGGAGGGTGGTGGGGTGGGGGGGAATTTGCAGAGCCCAATGTGGGGATGGTGGGAGAGAAGTGAGAAAAGAAGGGAAGAGGGAAACTGATGAGTAAAGGGACGAATAGGGAAGCGCTTTTTATGGCAAATGTATGCGCCACACATAACTCCAGCTACTGCACCATGTACAGTAACTAGCACATAACACACACACACACACACTCACACACACTCTCTCTTTCTCTCTCTCACTCATGCATAACTCCAGCTACTGCACCAGCAGCTGTGTTATATATATATATATATATATATATATATATATATATATATATATATATATATATATATATATATATAGTAACTAGCACATAACACACACACACACTCTCTCTCTACCTTACTTTTTGGTCCCTCTTCGGAAGTAGTTGGATGAACCGGATACACCACATCATCTGTGAACCGAAATGGTTGAGAAAAAAGAAATTGTAATTTTGCTTACCTTTAATTTTCAACAAGAAATGTTGGTAAATTCAAAAGTAAAAGAACCTTATTTGTATATATTTCGGTTTTCTCTTGTATACCTTCCTTTTTTTTAAATTTTTGAATGATCTTTTGTATGCAATTGTAATTGAGTTTAGAGTTTAGAAGTAAAAATGAGACTTCAAAAAAAAATTTACTTTCAAAAATAAA
This sequence comes from Tillandsia leiboldiana, assembly GCA_029204045.2. Classification (NCBI taxonomy): domain Eukaryota; kingdom Viridiplantae; phylum Streptophyta; class Magnoliopsida; order Poales; family Bromeliaceae; genus Tillandsia; species Tillandsia leiboldiana. The sequence continues at coordinate 2,095,950 of CM055063.1, read as the reverse complement.
TATTTTCTAGAGAAAAAGAAGCTTTTTTTTAGTAACTTTTAATAGCATTGAAATAGCGTTTTACTACACAATAAATTTTTAAGATTTATTATTGCAAATATATTTTGCGGTATTTTTTTTTTTTTTTTTTTTTTTGAGAGAGAAAAGTAGCATGCTATCCGTTTCGTTTATTTTTGAAATAAACTTTAGCTGAAAATGTGAAGCAACTAGGCTTCGAACTCGTGTCACGGACATCAACCACCAAATCCTTTGACACTTGCATTAGGGGCGGTAAACTTTAATTTGTACTTATGTAGTTTAATGTATTTTCATTTTGCGACCTTATAGTTTAAAAAATTATATTTAATTATACAATAAATTTTTTTTTTATCGAAAAAATCTGACGTTAAATAAAATAGTAAAGTAATTTTTAAAAAATATTAAAATAGTTGTACAATTTTTTTAAGAAAAAGGTAGCACGCTACCCGTTTCATTCATAGAGAAATTGAACTAGGGGTCTCGTTAAAAAAAAAAAAAAACCAAAAAAACAAAAAAAAAAAATCTACAGGTAAATCACCTACTCTTCTGACCCCTACTCCCATAAATCACCTAACCTTCCATATTTAACAATAGATCATTCTAGAGAAAATAAAATAAAATTATAAAATAGTTAAGTATAACTTTTTAAACTACAGTATTACAAAGTGCATACTAAACCACATAATGATTAGGTACAACGTTTTGAAATAGCTAAAATAATATTGTGCTAAATCACAGTGGGTTAAATTGAACGCTATAAATTATAAGAAACTTTACTCAAACTATATTTAAGTAGTATATTTTTTTGTCAAAATGTTTAAATACCAGAAAGAAAATGCTTTAAATCAGAAAAATATTTGCCATTTAACAAATAATTTATTTATTATTAGTCATGTGTACTAACATACCAATATCACATAAAGTTGTATTATGTATGGTAAATGGTGGTGGTATATTTTTTGCACGAGTGTAAATTTAATTAAATTTTACTAAAAATAATATTTAATGTGACAAGCAAAAAAAAAAGTATAGAGCAATAAAAATTTATAAGTGTAAAATTAGTGCTAGTCCAAAAAAGGAATTATTAATTTATATATCTAAAAAAATACATTTATATGAGTAAAATATAAATTATATATATTTTTTTAGGTTAATTACATACGACTTCCTGTAAACATATCGAATAGCAGATATATCCCTATAAAGTTCAACTTTTCATATTTATCCATTCAAAAGTACAACGTTATTCATATATATTCTTCCTGTTTATTATCGTTAGTTCACGGTTTATATTTTAAAAGATTATATGTGAAATACAGTTTTGTCCTTTTAAAAATGTCCCTCTAAAAAATAATGTAGAAATATCTAGAAAGATAAAAAAGTAAATTTATCTCACTAACTAACCAAGATTAAGTATTTAATTTATGATTAACTAAATTTTTCTAACAGAGATAGACGGTAGAGACATATATATATATATGAATAACGTTGAATTTTTGAAGGAATAAATATAAAAAATTAAACTATATAAAAATATATCAGCCCATGCAATTAACTCTATTTTTTTTTTTTAGTGTGTATGGGTGTAGCATTTGCGCGGTCGAGATAAGCAACAAACTGGAGTGTCGGCGCATTAATTCTGTCGGTCTACTACACCGGGTCCAGGCAGCAGAATTTTTTGTGTTCCGAGGAAGGCCCGCTTTAAATGATGCGGCAACTTTGTTGAAGCGGTGAGTAGCGACGGCAGAACGCAAATATTTATTGCACAAGGGCTGTTGTGCGACACGTCCACGTGACTTCCTCCAATCTGGAACATTTTTAATGCGCGATTACAACATGCGAACTATAAAGCAAAACTCAGTTAATGCCACGTACGACCCCCGATGTATTATTTCCTACAACCACGGTTGGAGCGGATTCGCCCCAGAATTTCAGATTAGATGGGCCCCAGCGGGTTCGGCCCGGCCCACTCTAGTTCGGCCCGACCTGGTATCTGATCACATAAGCGCCCGCGGTTGAGTATACGCGTCGTCGTACTCGGTACTCGTTCGTGAAATAATATTAAAAAAAAAAAAAAAAAAAATTGAATCAAGGGTAACGAAATTTTATGCGTCTCCTCCCTTCCTCGATCGATTCCACACGCTCCGCGATTCTCCGATTCCACGAAAGAGGTGAGCTTCGAAACCCTAATTCTCTTCGATCCTCTCCTTATTGATTTTGCTTTCGCATTTTCTTTTTTTCCCCCTTGTTTTGATGCGTGTTTGTTATTACTAGGCGATCGGAGCAATAATTCGAAACCCTAGTTGAATGGATTGATTGTATCAAAATAGTTTGCTGTGTTCCAATTTTGAGGGGCATGTATAGTGTCAGAATAGAGCGGAGGGTGTAATAATTGGTGCGTGGTTATCGCAATTTGAATTTAAGACATTTTTCGTCATGGATATAGTTTTGAATAATGAGGATCGGAGTTCTGTGTATGAATTTAGTTAGCAATGTACTCATGATAAGCAATAGGTTTGGTATTTAAAGTTATTTCTTTTCGGTATCTACTATTTCTAAATTTTTTTTTTCATTTGGAGGGCTCAGAATCATTGGGTGCATATTGTTTTTTAGCTTCATAATTTCAATTCACTGTACTTGTTGTTGTCTAACAACCAGTAGAGAAAAGAAATTGTTGTTGATTCAAATTTAATTTTCGAAACTTGTTTCCTTCTTAGTTGATCTTTCTTCTTTCTAATGATGACGAACGTAATTTTATTTTGTTCTTTGCAGATATCAGAATTTGCACGATGAATTGGAAATTTCCTAATTTTGGGTGAGTTGAACTTTAGTGAACAGAGATCCCCAAATACTTCTCTTCCTATTTGTTTTATTACGTAATGTTCAATAGTATGTTCGAGTTGTAGTTCAATAAGGCGTAAAATATTAGGCTTATCATTAGCTTCGCACATCTTCTAATGTAATATGGTTTCTCTGTTTCTCCTTCACTCTGTTGCTTTTAATTTTTCATCCGTTACTGAAAATGGAAGGAACAAGTGATCAATTAAGCGATTATTGTATTACCCTTTAAATGTTATGTGCTTCACGTGCTTTTGTACTTCATATTTTCACGTAACCAACTGAACTTCTGAATTTCTTTTAATTCCCTCAGCATCAAATTCTGGACTTTCCACCCCTTCTAAATTTTTCCTTAATGCCTTGTGACTATGCTGAGAGGGTTTTTACGGAAACATATATTTAAATACTAAGCAGGTTTAGAAATTCTGAAATGAAATATGAATTCTTGGTTGCAGTGGGGCTCAGCAGCAACAAGCTCCATCGAATTTCCCAGAGATTCCTACTCAATCATGGTGTCCTTCCTCCGTGCTTAGCTCATCTTCACGCCCATCTACAGCAAGTAGTTCTTCCAGTGTTAGTGGAAGTCAAAGAACCCCAGATGGCCCTCCTGCTCACGGACAACCATCACCAGCTGAGGCAGCAGGAATAATTGCTCGCTTGAAGGATAAAAGGTAAATTAGTAATGCCCCAGTTCATATTCTACTGGCCACCAACATGTTTTATGTTCTTCTACTATTTGTCTGCTTGGTGCATAATTAAGTAGCAGCGTGGACATGAAATTTGGATTTTCTATAGATGATAATTTTCTTCTTATTGGGGCTTTGATCATCTGCAACACTTTCTTTTGTACTTTCAATGTCTTTGTGAGAGATCTATGCGTTTATATGAGGAAAGATGATTAGTAAACATCAGATTCAATTTGCTAAAATAGGATAATCCTTTAGTTATACCTGTTCTCAACTTTTTGATAATCTGAAAGCTAATGTGGTTCTAATGACCAACTGTTTATCTTTCTCTTCACTGGCATTTTGTTCTTCTAAATGCTGCACTTACTATTGTGGCTTATGTGCAGCGTTGATGAGTTGAAAAAAATTTTAGCTGGCAAAGAAGCATATGATGCTTTCTTCAATTCACTTGACCAAGTTAAAATTCAGAATAATGTAAGCGTCCATACTCCTCTACATTTCTTATCTGCACCATCTATGTCTTATTATCATGCTTATGTATTCTTCATGATTATCACACTATTGCTAAGCTTTTACTTGATTACTCTCTCTAGTCAAGCAAATTACAGTGAAAACTTTCATAGTTTGTCTGAGTTCTTGTGAGTCATATTTTATTGCCCTTTATAATATCTTGGAAGCAGAATATAGCCTGATAATTGTACAGGAACTCTGTCTTCTTTAATCCATTTTCTTGAAGCTGATGATACTTGCAATTAGACTGGTTATTATAGTACTCTTAGCTAGAGATGCTTCAAGATGTATCTCTCTTTTTCTTCTTGGTAATTATTTATCTTTAATAATATGAATTATGTGGATAACATTACTCATTATCCATAAATGAGTCTGACTGATAACACTATAGAATATTTTTGAGTATGCTATCTGTTACCCTGTTTATTGTTAAGATGACCCCAAGTTTATATCAGATGGATTTATGTATTTGTGTGCTAGATATTTCTATTGGCTTTTGGGTTTCGATATAAATTTGGTGATTTCAAATTTCAAAGCACTTCGAAACCTACACTGTCAAAGCTAGTCGGAAAGCAGATGAGAAGCAAATTTCAATGTTCAAATGTTTTAAGGAAATAGGATTTTGGCTTTTATTCTCAGAAATGACAACCTTCATATCAAAGTGAATGAAATGAAACACAGGAGAATCTGCAGTACTGTTTACTTGACCCAAATTTGAGGCCAACGCTGACATTCTTCAAACTTATCTTCTTAATGATAGTGGTTGTTTAATTAACCCGAACATTGTTATTTCAAGCATAGATCTCTCTATATATATCACTCTGTTGAATCTGCAGAGATGCTTTTCGGTCAGCTTGGAAATTACTTTTTCCCTTATCGAATTTTACCTATTGTTCTTTTTAGGTACGTGATGAACTTTGCAAGGAGACATTGCAACTTGCTAGTAAGCTACTTTCTTAATTGAGCTACATATCCTCTGCTTAAACTGTTTTTAAAACAGTGTTATAACATTACTGTTGCAGGAGAAAATTTGGAAAAAGAACCCCGTATATTGGAGCTCAGGAACCAGGTATAGTTTCTCTTATCCTTTTCTCGACACCAAGCATTTTGTCTCCCAATGTCATGGAAATTCACAATGGCATCAAACTGCATTGCTATGCCTTGCGCCTATAACATGTGCAATAATATGTGACATAACTTTTTGGTGGGGGAAGGATGCCGCAACCTGTAACATAACAACACCTAGCCAATATATGCAGTGCACTATAATTCGAACAACTGAGTTGGCCGCTGCTCAAGAGAAGCTGGCTGAATTGGAGAGGCAAACGGAGGAGATTTTGAAGTCATATTCCCCCGCTGCACTTCTTGGGAAGTTGCATGGTAAGCATCTCCCTAACTGTACAAATTTATCTCAATTCTTCTAATCGTAATAGTTCCAACCCATTTTCTTCCACCTGAAAAGCTTAATAATCGGGCGACAAAGTATATAGTATTTCAGTGGCAAAGCTTTTGTATCTCGCGATTTGTACCCAGAATATGTGCGCCTGACTTTAGTATAACAAAATAAGTAGAAATGAACAGGCATACTGTATGTGCATGAGAGCGGATAGTCACTTCTGTAGGTAAATTTGTGCATATACAAAAACTTACACGAACATGTATACGAAAAGATATGTGCATCCAAAATGTTTATAGATGCACTGTTAACGCATATGTGATGCCTTATTCCTCTGCAGATGCCATCAATAAGGTGGACGAAGAGTCTGAGCAACTACACGCGAAGCTTCTTGAGAAGGAGGTCGACTTACCTACGTTCGTGCAGAAGTACAAGAAGCTCCGCACCACTTACCACCGACGGGCGTTGCTCCATCTCGCTGCCAAGACTTCGGTCTGCTAATAGCTTGGATTCGCACTCATTGTTGTATCACTAAAGTTTATGGTTGTGATGAACTTCTTTAGCTGTTTTAAAATCAAAATTCCCCTTTTTACTGTGTGCCTCAATCTCCTTTTATTGGTGGTAGTATCTGATTTGGTTTCTCATCTGAAGTGCTGGTGTTTTTTTTTTTTCTAGTTTTTGAGGTCATGCTATATGGTTTTACTTTTAAAGAGAAAATCAAGAAAAATCATCAGGTTTGTTGTTTTTCCAATTTAAGTGGAATTTGTGAAAGAAATATATTTTTTACTAAATTTTTTGGTTCCCAATAAGGCAATAACATAACAGTGGGCATGGATTGATCTGTGCTGCAAGTTGGAATTACAATGTCTTGGGTTTGAGAAAAAGAAATGTACATCGTATTTGTATGTTTGGCTTGGATTGAGTTTTTCTTGATCGAGATTAGTTTTTAACAACCGAAAACGTCACATTTCAAAATTTTTAAAGAATAAAATTTGAATACGAACCAGCAATTCGATTACATCAGTAGTATGTTTTAAGATTTCTGTTTTTATTATTTTTTTTTTAAAAAAAAAGTAAATTCAATTATCAATCCCAAGCTGGGGCATGAGAGGTAGGGGGACATGCTTTCCACAATACCAAATCACGAAGTAGAGGCCGGGGCCAACGGACGACCGGCACGTGGCATGAGCTAAAACCTCCGAACGGTGTACGCCGCGCCATAGAGCCCGCACCGGATCGTCGGCCCTCGCGTCCACCATTCTGAAATCTGAAGCCGAATCCCGACACGGAAGCGCTGGTCGTCGCCCATCGAGCTTCCCCCACTGCCTAGTGTCCCTCCCTCGGTAGCCGAATTGACCATCCTACCCTCCACCTAAACGATCGCTACGACTAGGATACGACGCCGAGCCCGCGTCCAATTCGGTCATTCCACCCACGCCTGTTAAAACAGTGCAACCCTTTCTCCGCCCCAAAGCGAGCGAGAGGGGTTAGAGAGAGAGAGAGAGAGAGAGAGAGAGAGAGTCGGAGGCGATGGAATTCTACGGCGGCGGAGGGGGAGGGGGAGGGGGAGGGGGAGGGGGAGGAGGAGGGGGAGGTGGGGGAGGAGGTGGGGGTGGAGTGGTGAGGGTGGAGGCGGAACGGTGGCTGGAGATAGCGGGGAAGCTGCTGATGGCGCGGGATCTGATGGGGAGCAAGAGGTTCGCGGAGAGGGCGCTGGAGGCGGACCCGCTGCTGGACGGCGTCGACCAGATCCTGGCCGTGGCCGACGTGCTGCTGGCGTCGCAGCGCCGCGTCAACAACCAGCTCGACTGGTACGCCGTCCTGCAGATCCCCCACCCCACCTTCTCCGTCGACAGCAACGCCGACGCCGGAGGCCGAGGAGGAGGAGGAGGAGGAGCAGATCCGGTGACGGTGAAGCGGCACTACCGACGCCTCGCCCTCCTCCTCCACCCGGAGCGGAACAGGTACCCGGGCGCCGACTCCGCCTTCCGCTACGTCCTCGACGCCTTCGCCGTGCTCTCCGACCCCTCGAAGAAGTCCCTCTTCGACGCCGAGCTCCAGCTCGCCACCGCACCCCCGCCCAAACCCTCCCCTCCTCCTCCGCCACCTCCCCCCCCTCAGCCACCTCCCTCCGCCAAACCCGTCCCAGCCGCAGCAGCCGCGGAGGCGCCGCCCAGCGACCCCAACGCCTTCTGGACGGCGTGCCCCTCGTGCTGCAACATCCACCAGTACGCCCGCGCCTACCTCAACCGCTCCCTACGCTGCCCCACCTGCCGCCGCCCCTTCCAAGCCACCGAGGTCGCCGCGCCTCCCCCCGTCGTCCCCGGCGCCGACATGTACTACTGCTCCTGGGGCTTCTTCCCCCTCGGCTTCCCCAAGGCCCCCGACGTCTCCTCCGACTGGAAGCCCTTCCACCCCATCTTCCCCTGGCGCGGCGGCGACCAGGCTCCTCCTCCGCCGCCGCCGCCGGGCCCCACCAACCAACGTACCGATCCCCCCAACGGCCACGGCCACTCTCAGCAAAGCAGCGGCGGCGGCGGCGGCGGCGGCGGCAAGAATCGGAAGACCATGGCCCGGAAGAAGGTCGGAGGCGGGCCAAAAAGGAAGTCTTTGGGGGCCGAGAGCGAGCCCGCCACCGTGCTCGGCTCATCAAACCTTAATTCGAACCCCAGCACAAACCCTAATATGGGCGTTGAGGAGGTGAGAGGGATAGATATCAACGAGGAGGCCAAGTTCCCCGAAGGAGGGGTCAACATGGTGGGAGATGAGGAGATGATGAACTTCCATATCGACGTGGACGCCACTGCTGAGCTCTTGGGTAATTTGCAGAACCTTCCCTTCCTAAGTCCCGTCCAGATGCCCTAGTGACGGGCTTCGCTTGTAAGGTAGCTGCTTACAAGCTGCTACTCTTGCTGTTTGATAAATTGCCCCTCTGTGGGTGTTGTTATGATGATGGGGTTGTATACCTGGACCGACCCTTTAAACTATGTTTTAGGATGTATTTATTGTTTGCGACAATGCTTGTTCGAGAATTTCCCTCTGTTACCTTTACAAGGGTAGATCTAAGCAATCAATATCGGTGTTTCTAGTGAATTACCAGGTTAATCATTGCTACATGTTTGATGATGCTGCTCTGCTGAGAGGGGTTCTGAACTTAAATTCAACCACGATTGATTTCCACGCGCCAGCATAAGCAGCACTTATCATGCCGGCATGGTAAAATTTTTAACTTCTCGTAGTTCCGTTGTCTGTGCACGAGTCACTCTTTCTATAAGTAGTTTGTGGATTATTTGGTAGAAACTTTGCTTGCGATTAAAACACAAGGAAACTTCACTTCTTGTAGCTTCTATCAATACCATTTACAAGATATTGTTCAGAAAGTGTCTGTCATGATCCGGCATAATTTATTTACCTGATGTAACATTAGTACCTCTTTATTGTAGTGGTTGGACGCGCGTACTTTTTAGCACCCCTTTTCTCTTCTATGTTTTTACTTATGCCTTCATGCTTCTAGCTCCTCAACTTAGCAATATTTAGTAAATTTAGTAGATGCTTTTCTTTTCAGAGAGTTAATTAATGTCTCCATTGAACTAGCTGAGCAGTGCTTTTGTGATGAGCCTATATCTCCAACTAGCGGTCTTTACTTAGTGTTCATACCCAGGCAGAAGCAACATGTTATATTCATCTTTAAAGAGACAAATTAGACGATTGGGTGGAATATTTTTACTATGAGTTGTTGGAACAATGTGGTCTTAGGAGTTTCCAGGATGGAGCTAATCAAATAACCCCAGAACAATGTCAATGATTGGGTGGGATCGGAGTCGTTATTTCCGATCTAAGTTCCCTGATGGGGCTCTTACAGTTAAGGTATATGTGGGATCAGATTTTGTGCAAGCATTTTTGAGTTATAAATAGATGGATATTCTGTCAAATAGAACAAGTGTGGCACTTATTGAATCTAGTTTATGGGTTAAAAGTAAATTGGTTCACAATTTCAATTGTTTTTCGGTTCACCTTCGTATAGAGATATCACAGGTAACTGCTTTTGAATGTGAATTCTCTTACTTTTTTAATGCCTGTGGCGTATTGATCGTGTAGTACAAATTACAGCGATTTAGGCGGTCGCATGTTTTGTGCTTGTAACATGGAGGAATGCATTATTAAGCAGGGCAGAGCTCTGGAATGTATATATGCTATCTGAATAGAGCTCACTTCAAAACCGTGCTGTGAAAACTGAGGGATATCTGAGATCAGAAAGTTTTGGAATGAATTTAAATTTTGTTCATTCGTTTTTGCTAAAAATTGCTTTCTCAATCTGGTAATGCAGTACTTCCAGAATCATGTTGGCTGGCGTATGCTTTGCTTCTTGTCTGGTGAGTGTGGTTTCTGAAATCATTGTTGTGTTAATCCGGAATTCAGGATAACCTTCGTTTGCATGACTGATTTGCTTTTGTTTAAATTTGCTGATGATATGCAGCTACTGAATCCTTCATTTCCTTCTCCAAAAGTTAAAGAAAGAGAAAAGAAATCAACTATCTGCTACTAATACTGGGGTAATTGTGGTCTATCCCATTTTCTTGTTCTCTCTCGTCTTTGAGTTTTAATGATGCCCACAATTGTGAATTCAAATATTTATCCAACCTGAGTCATTCGTAGCAGTAATCTTAGTTAATGGCATTCCTTTTCACCGTCCCAACTCAGAAAGATTAATGCACTAATAATTGGAGATCGAGAATTGGAAAGAGCAAAGCGTAATTGATTCGAGGGAAAAGGATCACGCCCGCTATGTAAAGAGATTTCCGGGTGGTTGTACAATAGCAAAGTCATGTTTTTAGGAAAAAAAATGCAAATCTGAATCTGCTAGAGAACTTTCGGAAAGCAGAAACTTCACTACTCGCCCAGGAAGCAACAATTCTGTAGGACAAATTTGTATGAGACTGATCTCAAACAAGAATAACAGTTTGAGACTTAGACTGCATGTGTGCCAGAATTGTCGCAAACTGAATCTTCATGCGTGATTGTGCCTCACGATTCATTCATGAGTTCGCGTATACGCGACAGATTCTGATCTCAAATTGTTCTAGCCCAACCTCCTGTGAAGATACAACACAATTTGCTCCTTTCACTAAAAACTTAATATTTTCTTTCCATTAAACAACAGAATAATACATTAAGAAGGCCTATCCTTATTGCTCCTATACAACGCAAATCTACCAACAAAAATGTTTCAGCTGTTTGTCCTCTACAACTCAATTAACACATTGGAATACACCTCAAAATGGGTTAAACAGAGTCAGTCTCTCTACTTCATTTCCCTGTTAGTTTTTTAAACTCTCATTAGGTGTCTACATACAAGCACCGGGACGAATCCCTGCCAATTGTTGCTCCATCAGCCCCATCTTATTTAACATCCTTGAGCTCAGATTTCATTTGAGAACCTCAAAGGGCTATTCAAATAACAGCGATCCGGTTCTCCAAATAAGTAATCAGAAAGCTCTTCGGTGCTCGTGGAGTTTCTGGTGCTCTCAGTGCTCCAAGAACTATCATCGGATAAGCTGAAAAGGGAAGAGCAGTCGCTAGAAGAATCGGTCCTTGGAAACTCATGTCTCTCATTCAAAACAGACCATATGTGCCAGGCTTGGTGTATTGGGCTTTCAATAGGCAAGTTGGACCTTTTGAGAATAGGACTCGGTTTTGCTTTCTCTGCACTTGTTCCTGAATTGATGTTTTCCCTGCTTACGCACCTCTTTACCTTCAATTGTTCTGTCGATATTACATTTCTTATTAAGGTTGCCGGACGTGCGAAGCACCTGAAGAGATAATTTGCCATATTAAGAAGATGTGAAGGTATATTGCTGGATCGGAATTAGGGCTTGAACTAAAGCTAACCTGGAATACAGGAGCATGTAAGCATTTTGAGACAAGACCACATCAACATCCACAGGTTTTACCTGCATAGACAATCACCACAGGTTTTAGAATCTCTATGTAGGCTCTGTAGACATAAACAACAAATGATGATATACAATTATAGGATCTTCTTTTAGCATTTATGTTGTTTCTAACAGCAAGTAACATTTTCAATTAACATAAGGAAAGCCACAATATATAATAATATGAAAACTTCAAGAATTTAAAGTAGTTCCTTTCGCTCAAACCACAAATTGACATAGCTGCGATGCCTGCTAAAGAGAGCAATATTATCTTGTATTAAGAACAAGAGAGTTAAAAGATCTGAAAAATGTCAGCAAATAGCATACCGTGCTATCATCCGCCATGAACCATTTACCCTGCGTACTTCTTACATAGCATACATAGTGCCCAGAGGAAGTATTGTTCATCACATCCAAATGCACGAGCACCGCATAAAGCCTGTATATTGGGGATTTGTCGTCTGTTCCACTCATGTAAGGTATTAAATCCAAGTTCTCAGGGAACTGAACTGCTTTGTTGAGTTTGCCAAATTTACCAGACTGCAGAGTATAACGAAGAAATTGTCGTAAGTTAACGTTACTCAAAGTAGAACAACTATAGACAAAGCCAATAAAAGACAGTGAGGACAATGCCATCGCGTATGCATAATTACCTGGAAACGTTTCAAGGCAATAGTAAGGATATTAGGGGCATCCAATATCGTCAGTTTCTTCCTTGCTCGCTCATATGATTTGCATCTGGCAGAATATATGAGACATCAGAGAGAAATTGCTGATGTCGTTGAAATATAAGTTTACGAAAGAGTAATAATGAAAATGTGCACATAAAAGCCACCCAATGGAAAGAATACAAAACTACCATAATGGGATACTTGCAGAATAAAAGGTATAAAACAACTAACCTAGAACAGTAATACTTATTCTCCCCATCCAAAATTTCAGTAGCTGTAAATCGTGTAAGAGCTTCTTCAAGGGTTCTGATCTCCCCATGTATTTCTACACTAAGATCCATCATTCGCTCATGTTGCTCTGATTTTTCTTGGCACCTCATACACCTAATCTGTATAAAACAATCAGAAACAATTTATAATCTCTCAGTAGAATAAGAAATTCATCCAAAGTTAGAGGAAGAATAATGTAACTGAAAGAAAGAAATCAAATTGACATAGACGAAACCTTTGATCGAAGGTAACCACCAAAGGTCAACTGTATAAGAGTAGTTCCAACTGCATTTGCTCCAGCTTCCTTGAGGCATACAGATTGCATTGAATCAATTGCATACCTGTCGAAGAATATATCATCATAACAATAAATGGTAATCCAATACCTGAAACTGCTCCCTCGTGTCGTAAATTTAGTTAAAAGTATTTTGCAGCATTTTAAGCAGCAAATTTGATACTCAAATCACCTTAAAAATTCATGGGCATCTTCTTCTCTCCCATGACCAAGATGGCTTCCAATAATGTGTATATGGGAAACTATGCTAGCAGGAGATAACACAGACTGCCCTTGCTTTGCCTTTAAAAGGAGCCTTTCAAGTTCACATGTAAAACACCACTTTGTCATTGGACCTATAACCACGAAAAAATTGTTAAACAACAATCTGACATCCAAAACTATAAAATTACAAAACAAAGAAAACAATGAAAGAGGAAACTTGCATGTTTTCGAGTGAAGTCCCTGAAGAAGATAAATATTAAGTGGCCGTGTAAATGCCAAGCACTGGAGCACAGCATTGGCATAACAGCTGCAGTAAATGAAAAGAAACAATTAGGGGAGGAGGGAAACATATATTAATTTGAGTTGGTTATTCGAAACCAGAAAGAACATGTAAGCTTCCACTCGTATATAAAATTATACAGTTAAGTTCCAAAGTCGAGAGATTCCTTCTCTTATGAGCATGACTTGATTCCCATCAATCTCTTTACCAATGAAATGATCACACTTTACCTATTGCCACAGTTAGTCAGACCAAAAGGGTGCATCTCCTCTGTATCACAGCTATATAGTTTAACAAAGTAGTCGTATGCAAAAGTCATCTGAAAACATTAGAACAAAATGGATAAATCAATCTACTGAATTCCAAAAAGTCAACTACATAGCTGATCGAAAGAAAATTCAATAGAAACAACAACTCACCTTGTTTTTCATGGGCACATCATTTGCAAGCCCCGGTGAATGATGCCTCGAAATTTTTGAAGGCTTTAACTGCAGAACAACTCTAGCAAGAGAAGTTTTCAAGTTCTTCATTCCATTTGATTCTAAAACTATATTCTCAGAAATTCTTGAAGAAGCTTCACTATCATTGGATACAGAGTGCCCACCACCAGCAGAAGACTTATAATGATTAGAAGAGCAAGATGCTAGAGATTTTCTAGATGGCAGAAACTGAACATCATTGCTCCTACCACTAGAAACATGACCTGCTATGTGAGATATTTGAGATTTAACAGAATTAACATTACCAGAACCTTGAGCCTCAGTTGCACCACTAACTTCATCATGAGAAGTACTAAAATTTTCAGAAGGCTTTGCCTGGGAACGGCGGTCACAACTCATGAACTTGGTAGAGAAAGGAGAACTGACATCACTCTCAAGCTCTTTAGATCTATGGCAGGAATCCTTCTGCTCAACCTTACTTGAGGAACTAGTATTCTTTACAGGAGACTTGGAAGGAGCAGCTTCTTCTATCGCACTAGTTTCAACTGCAGTTTGGAAAGAGAGTTGTCTTATTTCTGCACCATGAAGGCGATCTTGATCCTCACATGCAAAAGCACCATCTGGCTTTTCCACACACCCAGAATCACTGAAGCTACTAGACGATGATAAGTTCGAGGATGAATCGGAGCTTTCTGTTCCAGATGACTCCGTGAGATCATCATCACTAAAACACTCAGAAGATAAGTTAGATTCAGATGATGATCTCTCCAAGGATGTGGTAACTGGCTTCTCCTGTACTTCTCCTTGTACATCAGATCGTTCAGCTTGCACTGCTATCAAGCTGGACTTACATGCTTGTTGGCTACATTTGTCGCCCACTTGTAGAGGATGGCATTCTTCCTTATGGGCTTGTCTCCAATGAATTATCTGGCATTTCCCAGAGCTGCATTATTCAAGGTGTATAGTATGAGTAGTTTGTACTTGAAAACTTAGTTGATTCCCCTATGTATACTTGCAACAAAATTTCCAATTTTCATATCCAAGTTGTGATCTTTTTCATGCACACATTGATAGGTACAAAAGTATGCATCACTATATATGTTTTACATCAAGAAGATTAATCAGAAAGCCAAGAGTAAAGTATACCACATATTTAATGCAATCTTATCATTGTACACAAGAGCAAGATATGTCTAAACTATTCCATCATCAGCATATAAAAATTACATATCAAAATTTTCCTGATTAACAAAGCAGAAACCATGCATCATGTACATCCATGTGAGATGTTGCTAGATTGAAAACAAAACAAAAAAAAAAAACAAAACAGCAGCAGGAAAGGAAAGTCTTCTCAGAGTTCATGACTTCTGTATGCAAGAAATAATGCCCAATTGATACGAAAGAACTGATGCATGTTGAATGTTTTGCTCAACTTAGCTTCTCCTATACTGACCCTAATGAGTTCAAACTTTCAATTTTACTCTTAAAGCTTCAGATCCTGAACTAATTTTGCTTCTAAACAAAAATGAGCCTTCGCCCTTTCTCCTGTTTGTCTAATCCCAAGAAATGCAACAAAAAGATCATAATCTCCTATTCAAAACAGTGTGACATTGCATACTAGATGAAATCAGCAATAGCACAAGAGATCACCAAATCAGCTAAAAGCCAACAACAACAACCCAAATCCCTCAATTTCCAAGTACATGAATCGACAAATTCTAATGCAACACTAGCAAAATTCACTAAAACCACACACAGTTAGATCCCAAAGCACAGCAAAACTCTAATTTTAGAGACAAAGCCTGAGACATACGAAACGATCAACAACACACTGACCAGTATCTCACGGCCTTGCATTGGGCGCACCGTCTAGTAGTGGGGGCCAAGCACAGGGCGCAAATCTGCTGCTGTTGGTGCGGCTGCGGCGGCGGCGGCGGCGATTGAGGTATTCCCGCTACTCCGGCGACCGCGGCGCTCGCCGCAGCGGCAGCGGCGGCGTCGGCGGCGGCCTTCTCCTCCGCCCGCGCAGCCTCCACCTCCTCCGCCGCGAGTATCACGAGCCGCCTCACCTCCTCCTTCCTCGCCTTCGCGATCCGCCACCTCCGGCGAGCCACGGCTACAAGGAGCACGACGACGACGAGGACGGCGGCGGCGGAGGAGAAGAAGGAGGGGGCTGGAAACCCTAGATCGTCCCCGTTGGGCATCTATCCGGCGCCTCTACGAAGCGTCACCCTCCTCCTCCTCCTTCCCGCCCCAGGCATGTATGTATGTCAGAGAGAGAAAGAGATGAGAGAGAGCTCTAGAGAGAAGACGAAGAAGAAGAAGAAGAAGAAGAAGCGGAGGAGCAGGAGCTTGGGGTTGGGGTGGAGGGGAAGACGCTACAATGCTCCTCCTCCACCGACGGTGTATGATGAGATGACGACGGGGATCGGACGGTGGAGGGGCAAAGATATCTCGGATTGATTGGGGGAGAGGAGAAAGGAAGGAATAATGGGGTACTTTTTTGGCGTACGTGTCTTCTCACAGAGAGAGAGAGAGAGAGAGAGAGAGAGAGAGAGAAAGATGTGGGAGGGAGAAATGGATGGATTGATTGGGTTTTTGGGTGAAGCAGCACCTGCTTTGGTTTGGAATCTGGTAATAATAATGCAACGATGAATGAATTCGTTTCCGCCCCCCCCCCCCCCCTCACCTCCCCTCCCCTCTCACTCCACTCCTTCGGACAAGACAAAAGTATTAAAAGGGAGAGAGAGCCCTCCAGGGGCGGCGTCAGCTGTCCCAGAAGACGAGCCTGGGGAATCGAGACGGAAAAAGTAACGGCCGTTAGTTGGTCCCTCCACGTATGTTTTTTTTTTTTCTTTTAAGAAACGAATATCAATCTTTACTTCACTTATTTCTCCTTTAATGCATATAATAATAATAATAATAATAGTAAAATAAAGATTGCTTTTTTATTTTTGGTGCAGATCTATTCATTATTATTTTACATTACTCGCCATAAATTATCAAAATTATTAATTAATTAATTAAGCTAATATTAGTAACAAAAATTGACAGACACAAACATTTTATATGTATATATATATAAAATTCGTACACTCCAGATTCAACGAATCCTATTTATTTAATATTCTGCACATGTATAAAATATAAGGAAGCTATAACATTTCGATTGAATTTGTATAAATAATTTTTTAATATAAAGATTTTATATTTTATTATAAATAAAATTGATTTAGCTGTTAATAAACAAATTAATAAAATTTAATTATTAAAAATGTATATATAATTATAATTACGAGTTGGGCTGGAATGCTATTGATAGCACCAACCCAACTTTGCCACCCATTTTTTAGCCTTTAGATCGCATTGAGATTTGTGCATGCTCTTTAATGAAAAAGAAAAGCTTTTTACTTTTTACTTTTTCTTTTTACTTTTTCTTTTTTCTTTTTTTCATTAAAGAGCATGCACAAATCTCAATGCGATCTAAAGGCTAAAAAATGGATGGCAAAGTTGGGTTGGTGCTACCAATAGCATTCCAGCCCAACTCTTATAATTACAGTATAATTATATCTATATAAAACTAAATAGTTTTTTCGCACACAACAACAACAACAACGTAACGGAGTTTGACAGCAGTAGGCGACGAGAAAAGAAAGGAGAAAAGAAAGAAGAAAAAAAATGGACCGGCAACGGGCGGGCCCCACACAGCCCGGCACCGTCAGTAGAGGAAGGAAGATGCCGTGAGAGCCGTCCGATTTGTAAAGATGCTTCTGCGGTCTGAAAAGCATTCCGATTCCGATTTGATTTATTAGGTCCACCTTACACGTCAACGATGTTGACCCGTCGCCGTTCGTTCGATTGCCCCGGGATCGACGTTTCTAATCAGTGGTCGCGCGCGTGGGTACGACGAGCGCATTACGGGTTTACCATTGCATGAGCGAAGAGGACCAATTAGACCCGCATCGGAGGAGCTTATGGGTCCCACAACCTCAGAGGCCCAATAAGAACGCTCCGCTCCGCTCCGTGCGGGGCCCAGCTACCTCCTAGCTACTACATATCTCCGTTTTTTCTATTTTATCTTCAAACAAAATTAATAATAATTAATAAATGCCTTCGCTTAAATTTTTTTAAGTGCGAGAAGTTGAATGAAATTTTTTATGAAATTGATTTCTATGTTTAAAAAGTATTTACAAAATATAAAAAATTTATAGGAATAATTTTATCTCAAACTCTTTAGAATAAATATGAAACGCGAAGTACCTTTTGAGATCTATATATATATTATTAATTTTTTTTTTTTAGATAAACTGATTTGCAGTTAGAATGATCGATAAAGATAAGAATAACTTGATCTCAAACTCTTTAGAATAAATGTAAAACACAAAGTACCTTTTGAGATCTATATATATATTATTAAATTTTTTATTTTTGGATAAACTGGTTTGCAGTTAGAATGATCGATATAGATAGAATTTAATGGATGATTAAAAAAATAATATAATTTAAAATATAAAATTAATTTAAAAAAAAATTAAATTATTATATTGTTGACATGCTAATGCACTAATTAATTAGTTGGATAGAGTACTAGAAATAGCATATATTTCTCACTTCGACATGAAATTAGCTAGTGTGAATAGTTCTGGTAAAATGTTTATATGAATATAGTACCTACGTACCTACTAGCTCAAATTTATTGTTTGTTTTTAATTTTTAATTACATATTTGAAAAAAAAAATAATAATAATAATAATATCTACTTCACGTCACATTGCAACCTCTGAGCCTTCCAAATGTCGGTGCATATTTTATACAAATCCCACGTTGCAGTGTTGGAGAGATGAGTTTGATCCGGATTAAATACCAGTCACAGTACTACACGGTTTAATTAGTACGGTAATATTAGATAAATTATATGAACTATTCAGCGTTTTTGGTGAACTGTAGTGTTACTGAAATTACTATAGAATAAATAAATATAACATTATTAGGGACAAATATTATATGAACGGTTTCACGAGATAATTATATGTTTTCATTTCAACTGTATTAATTACTGAGGTACAAACTTGAGAAGGTTTTTATAATTAAACAGCGTGACATAAACATAGAGAAAAAAAAAAAAAAAGCATCCACACATTTATAATTGTGACAGTTGCATCTACGTACACAAAAGCAAACAAATTATATATAATTACAACTGATATATTTACATGCATTTTTAATTATATTATATTTACAACTATATCTAACCAAACCGTCTTAATTGACTCTAGCAAAATTTGCGGTGTCAGCGTAAGTTTCTATTAAGCGTAAGCTCTTATTGACTAATAAGGACTTATACTTATCCAAATTGTTTGGAGATTTTATTTTTTAGATTCAAAATTTTGTTTTGATTTTTCTGTCAGTCGTAAAAACTTTCGACATTATAACCGCAAAGCTATTGCTGAAGGCAAACCAAGTACGCGCGCACGATAAACAACTTGCGGAATAATGTATTAGCATGGAGCAAAATATTAACAAAGGGGTTAGTGAGTGAAAAGTGGAGTTAAAAAGGGAGGAGCAGATTGAGAAGGTAGGAAAATAATAAAAGGAGAGGAAGCTGGGGAGGATGAAGGCAGGGAAGAAAATTAATATAAAGGCTGATGCGAAAAGAAAGGGATCTTTGATAGTACAAGAAAAAGGTTGAGTTTGGTATCAAGTAACACTATCACTTTATACAAATTGTCCTTAATTTGATACCTACGATTTGTTTTATTCTTATCAAGAACAAAGCCAAAAAAAAAAAAAGGGGGGGGGGGGCGCCATCACAAGGATCCCTTGTTATAAATGATGTACGTACCAGTGAATAGGAATTGCATGTGAGTTTGTTTTTTCTTTTTTTTGTTTTTATCAAGCATGTGATAATATGCTATTGACTCTTTAATTGATTCTCTCCATAAATACCTACAGTTTCTTTTAAAATTAATTGCATCGTTTGCCCCCCCCGAGTTGTTGTTGGTTTTTTTTTTTGTTTTTTTGTTTTTTTTTTTTTTATGTACATTTGTGTTAGTAGATTCCTAACTTCTATTTCTAGGTTTCGTGGCATTAGATTTCAACTATTCTTCAAATTTTTATTAATTTTGATAAAATAAGTCACACCAACTCTAGTAAAGTTCTGCTTGTTTATATAGACTACGGTTCGAGAGCCCTCAATTAATTTTATTGTTTTTTTTTTTTTGGAATTTTAGAGTTGTTTGGCTGTAAATTTCGTTCAATACTAAAAACGTCTGATATTTAATTTTTAAAAAACGGTAGGCAACAGCGTAATTAAACCTAAAATGTAAGGATCTATTTGCAAAAAAAAAAAGGGAAAATGTTGGGGAGCAAAATGACAAATATAGTAAAGGTTGAGGCCCAATGGTGAAATTAACCCTTCGTTTCCAGATGGGTTTTAATGGGCTGGGCCCGTTAGCAATGAGCTGGGCTTGGCCCGATCCGACCACCAAAAACGAATCGAGGAAATTAGTTTTTTTTTTTTTTTTTTTTTTTTTTTGTGATGCGCGGAGATGCGCGAAAAAGCAACGCAACGCACAGGTAAATTTTTGTTTGGCTCCCCGATAGAGCTAGGGTTTGTTCTAGTCGATACGATTTTTGATTCCTAAGCGCGCTATCGAGAAATTTTTTAATCTAACTGTGTTGATTTTGTGCACGATTTGGGCCCTGATCGATTCCTTAATGCCTAGTTATTGTTATAGGAATGCTCAAAAAGTGATGATGCGATTGGAGATCAGTTTAGGAATTATTTTGTTTTACTTGTTTGATCAAGGGGTTTAGCCTTATTGTAGGTGGTATAGATTAATAACATGCATGTATCATCAAAGCAAAATTGAAGAAACTCTTATTGATTTTGGATCGAAGTAGAATTTTAGCAGGAACCGTGATTATAGGTAATATCTACTTCTATTATCTATAGCTGATCATTCAAAAAGGTACTTTGGTTGATGATTAGTTCGAAGAGATGTTTATCTTTCTAGCATGTTGAAGATAGATAAAAAGAACATTTTGTAGTTCAGTACTGTTTTCAGATACTTTAGAAACTGTTCTCTAGTGGCTCAGTTGGTGTATATATATTCTCGTGCTCTGGAAATGAACACGGAGCGAATCCGGTTATTAACAAAGATAACATCATGTTCAGTTCTTATGGCACTCAAGGTAGATGTAGTTAGTTTATCTGGAAAAGGAGTTTCCTTTGTTCGCTTAAGCCCTTACTTTGTAAACAAGAGTTAATTTTGCTTGTAGACATTGTCCTGATCCTCCCCAGATAAGATGGTTTTGTAGTTCTGAGTTACTTGTCTATTGGCATTGGTCTTGAGAGCCATCAAGTATGAGAGAAAAAAGATAATTTTAATCTGAGGTACTTTCTTTTTAGGAGGCACTAAATGCATCCTCTTTTCCGTCAGGAACTGTACATCATAGCTATTGAGAATCGGCTGCTCTAATCAGCATTATTACAAACTAACATAATGAAACATCTTACTAGATTTCGCACATGTGATTAACTGCCAAATTAACAGCATTGTCAGAACTGTTTACATATCGTTGATGCTCTGAAGTAAGTTGAAATGCTATTATTGTGTTAGTGTCCATGTTGCATTTCTTTCTCTTCACGTGTGCTGAACAATAAAGAGGCAGGTTTACATAGTGATCAAGGTATTGCACACATCTGATTCCGTTGCTGGTACGCTGGCATTTGGTGTGTTTCGGTGTCCACAAAATCATTGCAGGCTAAAGGCATTAATACTTGAGCAGATTGCGTTCGGGAAAACGAAGACCAAGTGAATTAAAAGCGAAATTACTTTACAGCATAGCCACATTTACATGCTAACAGGAGGATCTTGTCCAAATCGTGTAAAGATTCCAGTTTTGTAAATAGATAGTAGGAGAAATGGAAACGCTTGCAACAAATTAGTTGAAATCAACAATGTAATGCTTGCCTTGGAAATCTACGGGTCAGCCGAGTGCTTTTGGAAAGTTAGAAGCTTTTAAAGATCTTGTTATTGGTGAAAATTTTACATGAAATTCTATACATAGTTCTGAATATTTTCTTGGCTTGAGTATTTGAGAGTATATAATGTCTCTTCCTCTACCTGTTTGCATCTCATTTTTTCCTTATTTGTTAGTAAATCCACTAGTTAGCGGTTACTTTTTTACTCACTATAATTTCCAGCTGAATCATATTTGATTCTTTTCATATTTTGGTTTCCCTTGCAGATGATCGAAGACCAAGACTTGGGATTCTTTGCCAATTTCCTCGGTATCTTTATATTCTTTTTAGTAATTGCATGCCATTAGTTGATGGCAGATCCAAAGTATGATGGAAACTTACTCCTTTCCTTTGTTCTCTAGAGCTTTGACTTGCCGTCTTGTCGGACTCAAATTTTCATTCCTTTATTTTGTAATTTCTTTTCTTGTCATGCTGTGTATGAAACTTGCAAATTTAGTGATGGATTTGTACTCAGGAACTTGAATAAACCATGATTATGCATCCTAAACTTTTTGATTACTGCCATTGTTGTCTTTCCGTTTCAAAGATTGTACTGTCCATATTGTATACAACCAAGAGCAATGCTACATGTACATTTATTTACAGGGTGTATATCTGATACCCGAAAAGGCTATTATTTTTTCACCGATTTTATTACCTCTTTTTTCTAATACAAAAACTCGATGAATGTGGTGTAAGATGACCATTTTTCTATCATCAATGCACTCTTAGCACTATTAGCTGGTATGCATTTTACAGTATTGATATTTCCATTCAAAATGGAGCTGAATATATTTTTTAAATTTCCAACAATGGTTGAATAGTTGAGCTAGCAATTTTTGTCTTTAGTTCTTTACATTCTCTTTGTAATGGGAAACCGCCAAGATCTGTTTAAATTTTTGTCATCTAATAAGTTGAATGAAGTGTGCAAGACGATAATTTTCTTCAACTTATTTAGCTTTTTTTTTCACGAATCTGCCAACTCAATTATATGCACCACAAAATCCCGCGACAAAATTCTAACGTTAGGCGTAAAATAGAACCATCCAAACCTTTTCTCAGTATGTTCCAGATGTGAAAAGATGTAGTAATTAAATAATTTAATTGCTACTGCGCCACAGACGTTTGCTTGTTTCAAGGGAATATCTCCTAAGAATAGGAGACCCGTGACTCCGTGTTTTTATGCTTGGAATAAGTTAAGGTATTGTCCTGAGGATGGGCATGAGGATAAACTTATTCTTGGTCATACTTAAATTCATACGCTCATCTGCACCTGTGGACCTACCAATTACCCGTAAATTTATGAGTATGGATATTAATTTTTTTTATTCAAAAATTTATGGATAAAATGGATGGGCTCCTATTTGATTGTAGATATTTTGGAAAACCCACATATATCAAAGGATATCTGTATATATTTTTTTAATTAGAAGTATATATTATTTGTATTTATATATTTTTTAAAAAATTTAATTCTAATTTTTTTTTCTGTGTCCTTTTCTTTTTATTATTTTTTTTCGTTGCGGTCACTTCTCCTACCGTGCCTGCCGCCTCTCCCACCGCACCTCTTTACTATCCTCCGACAGTCGGCCTAAGTTAGGCCGCAAAGCGCCACTTACAATTTTCGTCCATTCCTTCGTTAGTTTTATTGTATTTATTTAAAAAATATATGACTTTTAAAATTTTTCTACATTTTTTTTTTATTATTGGTAAATAATTTGGAAGTAGGTAATGGAGTATTTTGAATACATATAGTGAATTTAAAAATTATATATTATATATTTTATATTTCATATTTGAAAAGTATAAGAGCAAAAAAAAAAAATAAAAAATAAAAAATTTACGGGTAACTTATAAACCCGCTCGGCTTCCTTGCGGACAGGAATGGATAAAGATGTTGACTATCCAAAAATTTACAAATAAATTTTATTCATATCCATATGATCCGTAAATATAATAATTAACTTGCGGGTTATCCAACCAGTCCGTTTGCTATGTTTGCTTAGACAAAATGAAAATACTGCATTACACAGAAGCTGATTAAGAAAATAATTAAGAGGTATGATTTTAAAAATTAATATTTTATTATTAAGTATGATATTAGAATAATTATATATATAATCACTGGTTTATCTCTTTTGCCAATTAATATTTTTGAATCGCTTTTCACGTATTTTTAATACAAAGGCAAGTGGGAAACTATTGTGTGGACCTGGTCCACTATGGACCATCCTTCTTAAATAACCATCTTGGGTGTTCTAAAATGAATGCTTAAATTCTTAGATGTCATCAACAACATTCAAATAATCTACACGATAAAAAATAATAATTTTTCTGAATTAATTTTATTTTTATAAGTTGCTCGATATTTAAATATTAAAATATTTAAAATATATGATAAAAGATAAATAAGAGTAAAATTGGAAATAATTAATCTTGCTGTTTATATCTAACTCCTATCATCATAATATAAATACATACAAGTTATGATTAAACCGAATAATTTATTATATTTAGGTGTAAATAATATATAATTAAAAAAATATGATTAAGAATTGTTTTGCTGACGTGGTGGACCCGATCCGATGCGGCTGCACGTGAGCGACCGTTCCCACAAGCGGGGGCATCTATGACGTCATTATAGTGGGGTCCACCACCCCAACCGTGGCAAATCTGCAGCAGCAGCAGCAGCTTTTTTTTTTTTTTTTTTTTTTTTTTTTTTCGCTCCGAGAACCAGAAAAAGCTACAAAAAGATTTCTTTTTAAAATTAATTGAATTTTTTTTACCTGGATGGGTACTTGAGTTTGAGTAGTAGGAACCACCAAAAGGAGTTTATTAGTTTAATTAATCCGAGCATTTTGAAATTTTCTTATACGTTATAGATATTTTTGTTAGTTTATTCGGTGATTGTTGTACATGTTGTTAAGATTAAATTTATAATCAAGGTGATTAGCCATGCATGTATATATATATATATATATATAAGCAATGCTACATGTACACCTCGAAGAGGTGTACATTTTACATCTCCATCTCTTTAATGGTGGCGATATTTTTTACGGGTCACATCAAGTGTGTTTTTTACAGGTCACATCAAGTGACCCCTCATCACACCCCCACTCTTAAATGGATGGGGGTGTGAGATGTACGCCCCTTACGGGTGTACAAGTAGCATTTTCCTATATATATATATATATATATATATATATATATATATATATATATATATATATATATATATATATATATATATATATATATATATAGTTGCTAATGATTATTAAGAAGTAAAACATTTTGACTCGTGCATGCATAGTCTATGCACGACTGCTGTACGTACTTGTGGCAAATATTCCCTTTAATTACCATCTCATTATTACACCGAACTTGGCAAGCTTCTGAAAATCAGAGTTTTTTTTTAATGTTTAGCAATTGAAGATAATAATATTATTAAAATATAAAATTTTATGAGTCTGACTATTATAATTTTATAATTATAAATTTTTTTATACTTATAAATTTTCGATGATTAAATAAAAAAATATAGAATTATAGTAATTCCTTAGAATTTATATTATTACCTACTAAATTTTAGAAGATCACTATTATTCTAATCGTACTTTTTTTTTATTTAAGAACGAAAAATTGATGAGTATCAAAATGTCTATATTTTTATTCTCATAAGAGTAATAACACTACTCAAATTTTATAACTTTTTTTCAATGGTTATATATATGGTTGTTAGTAAAAATATTATGTGAAAACTGAAAAAAAAAATAGATAACAAAAAAGTAAATAAATAAAATATAAAAAAAAATATCCATCTCACTCTACTCTACTGAGTCTACTCCACTCATGCATGCCACTCTACTTTCACTAGACCCTTATATAAACACCACCATCGCTCATGACTCACTATATATCCCCCAGGCCACCACACCCTTGATCAGTATTCAGTAGTCCTCCACAGCCATGGCCACCTCCAACATCCTCCCTAACCTCCTCCTCTTCTTCTTCTTCTTGTTTGTGTTCGTATTCTTTGCTTCGACTGCCGTCGACATTCCGATCCAGCGCCCGACCCCTCCTTCGTCGGCCGACTCGCCGCTGAGCTCAATCCTCTGGCTGGCGGGCTCGGCCGACCCGGCGCGGCTCTCCCTCCTGCTCTCCCAGAAGACGTCGGGAGGCACCTCCGTCCCCATCGCCTCCGGGCAGAACCTCCTCCAAACCCCCTCCTACGTCCTCCGCGCCTCCTTCGGCTCACCTCCGCAGCCCCTCCTCCTCTCCCTCGACACCAGCTCCGACTCCGCCTGGCTCCCCTGCTCCTCCTGCTCCTCCTGCCCCATGTCCGCCCCCGCCCCTCCCTTCTCCACCTCCAACTCCTCCTCCTTCTCCTCTCTCCCCTGCTCCTCCCCCTTTTGCCCTCTCTTCAACACGCCCTCCAAGCCACCATGCTACGCGCCCTCCTCCCCGTGCTCCTACTCCGAGTCCTACGCCGACTCCTCCTTCACCGCCTCCCTCTCCCGCGACTCCCTCCGCCTGGCCCTCGACGTCATCCCGAATTACGTCTTCGGCTGCGTCACCTCCGACTCCGGGCCCTCCCCCTCCTCCTCCCCCAACATTCCCAAGCTGGGCCTACTCGGGCTGGGCCGCGGGCCCCTGTCCCTCCTCTCCCAGACCGGGGAACTGTACAAGGGCGTCTTCTCCTACTGCCTCCCCAGCTACAAGTCCTACTACTTCTCCGGCTCGCTCCGGCTCGGGCCGGCCGGGCAGCCCCGGTCAGCCCGGTTCACCCCGCTGCTGAAGAACCCGCACCGGCCCTCGCTGTACTACGTGAACATGACCGGGATCAGCGTGGGCCGGGTCAGGCTCCTCGTCCCGGCCCAGCCCGGGGCGTTCGGGTTCGACGCCGCCACCGGGGCCGGCACCGTGGTCGACTCGGGCACGGTCGTGTCGCGGTTCACCGCCCCGGTCTACGCGGCGCTGCGCGAGGAGTTCCGGCGCCAGGTGAACGCGTCGGCGGCGGGGGGTTACTCGTCGCTGGGGGTGTTCGACACGTGCTTCAGCAGCGACGAGGTGGGGAGCACTCCGCCGATCACCCTCCACATGGACGGCGGCGTGGAGCTGACCCTGCCCGTGGAGAGCACGCTGATCCACAGCAGCGCCACCCCGCTCGCCTGCCTCGCCATGGCCGAGTCCCCGCCCAACGTCAACTCCGTCGTCAACGTGCTCGCCAATCTGCAGCAGCAGAACCTGCGGGTCGTCCTCGACGTCGCCAACTCCAGGGTCGGATTCTCCCGCGAATTATGCAACTGATCCGCCCCGCCCCGCTCCGCTTTGTTCGTAATAATTGATCGATGTGGGAGTCACGGGGTGCATGTCGTAAAGACGTATGTGCGTAGCACCGTAGGGGGTTGTTTTTGTTCTGTTTCTGCAGGGGTCCCAGTAGTGTCTGTCATTTTTTTGTTTGTTTGTATCTGCCTTTTGCTATCTTACTACTTCTGTCTAATTTCAAAAAAAAAAAAAAAAAAAAATCAAAAAAAAAAAAATCCCCAAAAAGAAGATGAGGAGCTTAATTTGTCCTTGTTTATAAATCCCAGAATAACTAACTAAGTGTAAATTATAAAATAGAAAATTTGTTGCTTTATTAAAATCTATATATACTAGTACTAGTTTGATACCACATTTAAGAATGACTTGTTATAGTGATACGGACTT
This sequence comes from Tillandsia leiboldiana, assembly GCA_029204045.2. Classification (NCBI taxonomy): domain Eukaryota; kingdom Viridiplantae; phylum Streptophyta; class Magnoliopsida; order Poales; family Bromeliaceae; genus Tillandsia; species Tillandsia leiboldiana. Next base: position 2,068,668 of record CM055063.1, on the reverse strand, counting down.
ATATAAAATATCAAAATAAACTTTTTAAACTGCAGAGTGCCGAAACGTCTATTGGGCTTTTTGGGCCCCTCATTGTCGTCAGTGACTCGACTTTCGAATTCATGTCATAATGGACAAGGCCCACTACAAAATTGAACTAAGCCCATTTAGAAAGGAAGTGGGCCTTTTGCTGGGAGCCCAATCAAACAAAACTAAAATAATATATAATACAGTGATTGATTTTATCGGCCCATCTCAGCAGCTTGATTTCAACTATTCAAATACACAGTGCGGGCGCTATAGATGATGGATAGCAGGATCATCCTGCAAGCATGTGCGACGTGGAGGAATGCGAGTTGATCTGGTCCTTGGAAGTTCAACGAAGCACAAGCGACCTGAGTATGATGAGTGTACGACCAAATTACGTTAGGTCAAATCTAACTATACTAAAACAGGTCTCTTTTTTTTTTTTTTTTTTAAAAAAGAATAATCATAATGGATAACGTTGCATTCTTATTTACTGTGTCTGAAAAAATCTCAAACTTAAAGGATAATTGTTTATCTCAAACATTTTACCCTATATATTCAATTATATTACAAATCAGCAATGTGGTTGATATATATATTTATATATATATTTTTAATCATTATTTGTGGACAGTGACATCACATTTACAATAGTTTAGTGCATAGATTTTGATATGTCAACTACTACAATTATGAAATCTAATTATAAAGATTCTTTAATTAAAATCGAAACCATCAAAATGGAATTTGCACTTTTCACTTTCTTTTTTTTTTCAATAATTTTATCAACCGCTTCTTATAGATTTTTTTTTTTTTTTTTTTTTTTTTTTGTCTCTAATTCAACCGCCCTCGTAATCTATTATTGTACACGTGCAACAGGTGAATTTGAACGAGCGTTTTCAATCCTAACCGTCCGTACGCGCAACTCAATCTAAATCGACGGCTAAAAACTAGTCTCGATTAGTTATATATAATAATCAAAACGATTCGCGTAATGCGACAAAGGAGAAGAAGGAAGAGGGTGAAGCGAAGAAATTTATGCCGTGGGGGCTTCTACGATCCCTTCCTTCCTAGGGTTTTCTACGGCGTCGCCATGGAGGCGGCGGCGGCGGCGGCGGCTGAGCCCGCGCGCTTCTCTTCCTCCGCCGCCGCGGCCTCGCGGACGCAGCAGCGGCGGCGCCGGCGGGGGGGCGGCGGCGAGGCGGAAGAGCAGGTTCGCCTGCGGCGGCGCACCCTAGAGGCGGTGCTCGAGCAGTGCCAGAGAACGCTCGAGATGCTTAAGAATGCCGATCTCGAACCCGATCCCGACGCGGGAGAAGAGATTGGGAGCAAGGGTTCGGCGACGGAAGAGGAGGAGGAGGAGGAGGAGGAGGAGGAGGAGGAGGAGGAGGAAGAGGAGGTGCGATCGCGTACCCTGAGCTCCGTCGATTACGAAACCGATGAGGTGAGGACGCGGAACCCTAGAGATCTTTCGATTCGGTTAATGATCTTATGTTGAATGGATCGAAATTTGATGGTTTTTCGCGAATTTTGTCCGAGATCGCGAAATTTTTCTTGGTAAAAAAGCAATAACCCTGCTTATCTTGAGCATGTGATCGATTTGGCCCCTGTTACTGTTTCTTTAGTTTGGACTGAATTGATATATGACATTAGCAATAATTAATCTAGATTTTTTTTAATCCTGAGATCTCCCTTGATTTTCAAGAAGCCTATTATCTTCTAGGAAAAAAAAGAATGGAACTTGCATGAATTATGACCCATTTATAACTACCCAATTTTAAAAGTTTTGATTTTGCTATCTAATCTTTCAATTTATTATAACTATTTACGGATCATTTAATATAACTATTGAGGGGGTCTCAATATGTTTTTACGTATCATTTGATATAACTATTTGAGGTTTGAAACAGAGGTGAAAAGGATTATTCTACATGCTGAGTTGAAGAAAAATAAAGGAACTCTTAGCATCATTTGATGCTGTGTTTATACATTTGCAAGTGTGGTATCATTGTGATGCATTTTATAATGCTGCATGGGTGTTCTTGGAATTAGTTCATCTTTATTGCTCTACAGCATTGAACACTCTTTCTTATGCAGCTATGTGAACTTCTGAAGTCTAGAGTGGAGTCACGAAATTTTCTAGAAAAAGTTGGGAGTATTCGCATGTCCATGTCTCAAGACTGTCATGGTATGAGTTGAAAATTTCCGAATCCTTTCCCTTTGCGCATTGAAAAATCTACTGTGGCAGTATAAAGAATGTTGCAATTTTAAGTTTATTACGAGTTGCTAAACAGGTATTCATGGGGAAGAAAATGGTAATTCATCCTGGGATATGATCACTGCTGAAGATTTATGGGGAGCTAAGAATGAATCGGAATCAGATGATTATATTCTTGTTTGTGAAGAGGACGTTGTCGATGGTCTAGCTTGTTTCATGGCTGCATACCTGCTATCGCTTGAACAGACAAAGGTATGTTGGTGTTTTCCATCATTAATTTCTAGCTTTTAGTTTAACTGCTCATGCGACATCATCTTTATGCTCGTCTGTATGAGACCTTATTCTTAAGTCCGTAAAAGTTGGTCCCTTTATGTTAAAGAAAATGAGCATTGAGGCATAATTTCAAATTTCACGGGTAAGTTTGGCACACGTGAACTACATCCGCTGTAGTAGCTGCTAGTGGCATATGAGATGGTATATGCAATTACTTGGTATGTACAAAGTTATGTATATGGACTGCCTGGTGGACCTGCTGGCTCACTGTTCACTGTTCTATTTCTTATCAACTGATAAATGTTCTCACATGGATAGTGAAGGCCATTGGATCTCTTGTCAATCAGGGCCTGTTTGGAGGCGTGAACATTTTCTTGCAGCATTTATCTTTTGTTTACTCAAGTGTCTTGCAATATGGATTGATGAGTGTGGGATATGTCTAGAACCACATAGTAGATGGCTTCAGTTTCTCACAGACAATTCTAAATCAGCTCATTACCTTAAAAAAAGAAAAACCTCATTGGCGAATGCATTATTTTGCAAAGTAATGATTTTGAGAACCTTGCAATGGATAAAAAAATATAATTTTGGTTGCAATGATGCAATCTCAAAATAAAATCCCCACAGGCAAGTTATTGCAGGATAACTTTCATCCAAACGTGCCAATGTTGAAGAACTGTATACAAGAACATCCATCTGTAGAATTCAATTCACTCTCGAAGCTTCTTGATTTATGCTTCCTTTTGACAGGCTCTCTCTTTCTCCTAAGCTAGCTAGCTAGCTAGCGACTTGATCTGTTAGAAGTATTGCAGTTTAAAAATTAATTGATGGATACCACTGTTCTTTTGTAGGAATTAACTCCTGATCAACTTCAAGAAGGTGAACCTATTTGATCTTTCAAGAGAAATCGGTGCTTTGAAATTTCTAATGCTAATACTTGATGATAACCATTGCTTATAATGCCTAACCTTTTATTGCCCTCAGCTCTTAGAAAAACATTCTCTGCAAAGAAGAAGAGTAGACTTCAAAAGGCATGGGATAGCAGCAAAGTGATTTACAATCTAGCTTCTTGGAGTGCAACTGCCATAGGGTAAGTTGTCTATCCAGTTGTTTAGAAATACATCATTGTCTTCACAGTTTGTGCTGTCGTCTAAATCTCTTTGCTCATTTCTCGTGTCGTAGTATAGTGTACGCTTGTGCTATATGGAATATGTTTTAAATGTCTTCTTTTGTAATCAAATTTAGACCTAAGGCATTGTACAGTTGTCTACAATATAGTTAATTTAGGAGTTAAATTTTCCATTGCCAGTTTTATACTCTTGAGTCATCCCTAAGTTTTTCTCTTGTGATGCATGGATTCTTTCGCCTTTCTTAGTTATGTATGAGGAACATTCCGTCTTCATATTAAAACATATGTAATAATCTCTTTTAGTGTCCTCATAATCAAACAATTTCTCTTGTATAAACTGTTTAATACTGACTGTATTTTTAGGATAAACAGCACATACCTAGTTAAACATCAGTTGGTAGATACTGCAATGCTGTTCTTTTCTTGTATTAAGATCAAACAAAATAACAGCAAAAAACTATTAGCATTTGGCACCAGGACTTGATTGTCATTGCCGCATTTGATATATAAACTAATGCTTTATTATGTTTTAAAAACAAAATTACATTTATGTATGATAATGCAGATGACCTTTTGTTTTTGTGTGTGTGTGTGTGTGCGCGCGTGTGTGTGTGATGGAGTATGAAAGAGTCATGGATGGATGTCTTATCATCTTCTGCTATGCTAGATATTGTCGCAATCGAAGGAATATCCACTACCATTGTCTTTTGTTTTTCCGCAGCATATCTTTGTGAAAGCAACACTAGTTACAAGCCGCACAAGTTCCATGTCTTTTACTTTCTCACAACATATCTTTGTGAAAGCAGCCTAGTTATTACTCAAGTAACAAGTACCCTTTAATTTCCTTCTCAAAGCATAGTACCCTAAGTTGGCAATTCATAGAGCTTGTTGATCTCTAATGATCGTCCTGTTTTTATCCTCCCCAGAATGTACCAAAACCCAGCTATTTTTACGGCGGCCTCTGTGGCCTTCTGGTCATCGTGCCGTGCTATTTCAAAATTGCTTTGAAGAAGGTGGCTACTCATTTCAGATACAAATCTCAGAGAAAACTGGTGTTTCAGCGCGAGGCTCTCGATATAGTGTCAGGACAAGAATCAGAATCAGAGTTTCGGCGATATTAATTGGCGCTCCTGAAACAGACAATTCTATCTGCAAAGATATCCTGACTAGCGAAAAATCACTACCATTATTTGCAGTTGAATGTATATAGTACATTGATTGTCCTTAGAATCTTATATGTATTGGTGTGGCCTATGCTGTATATACGTCCCCAAACTGCTTGTCATGATGTGAACTTGTTTGCCACCTGATAATTTGAATCGTATGCTGTGTTAAGATTTATTTTCATATTTTTGTAGAATTTATCCGACGAAATAGAAGCCTAACTCTCTTCACGGGTATGCAAGATGTTTGGATGCGTCCAATGCCTACTTTCAATAATCATCTATAATTTTTTTGAATTCTACACAGAATATAAGTATAATGCCTCCTTCCAATAATCATCTATGATTTTATCCAATTCTACACAAAAGCACGAGTAAGTATAACCCAGTGAGGAAGCGATTCTCGTAGTGGAAGCAAAACAGAACAAATCCATGAACAATTTTGTACATAAATAATTAACCGCTTAAATGGAGGCCTATTTGAAAAGCAGGGCTCCTTTAATGAGAGTCAACTCAAGTACAATTTGTTCTTCAAATTAGAACCCCTGTGGAGAGAAAGTTTTGTTTCCTTATTACCAGTCCTTGTTTCATGTTTCCTGCATGGTACATGAATTTTGACTGCTCCCGCGTATCTGATTCTCATCGTGTAGAATGTTTGAACTTCAAATGATGCCAAAAATCTGGAGAGACACTCAATTTAATTTAAAATAGTAAATGCAACGATAGGAAATAGTAGACGGTCACGTCACCGACCTGTAAAATCTTATGTTTACTGACTGCGTAACAGCAGCACGTCACCCGGACCTCAATGCCTTTGCTGATTCAATAGGATTTTTTAAACAGCTGAGTTTAGCTGCAGGATCCAGGAATGAACTAGTACCTAGAATACAAAACCTTCGACAGGAACTAGATTTTCCCTTCATATTGAAAACGTAGTTTGTAGTCATGTAGCAATGCTGCAAGAGTACTTCTGCATGGGCCTTCTGCAAAATCAAAATGCAACCAAAATTTAGTAAGAAACTAACAATTTACTACACCTGGTCAAATCAAAATGTATTCAGAAACAGACCTCCCAGAACAGTGTGAAGCTGTTGGAGATCGGCTGCTGAGCATATATCAATCAGCGAATAGACACCAGGTCTCAATGTCTCATCTATCTCTCTGTCACATAGAAATTAGAGATGGAATTAAAACAAAAACATTCCTTGTTACCGTAAAGGGAAGAACTAACAGGAAAAGCACGACCAAAAGAGCTTTGCTGCAGCTGATGCATTTTAATCTTACCTTTCTATGCCGGAATGGAAAGGACCATACCCTGAATAAATGCTTATGTAATTTGAAAGGAAGTAAAGGGAGTACTTTGCAAGGACGTCCTTTTGCTGTCTTATCTACAAAATAACAAGGCCGATATAAACTGTTTATTAGATGCTTTCAAGCAAAGTAAAGACAATTTATACATAAGAGATTACCTGAAGAACATCTTGAAGTTAAACAAAAGATGAGTTCTTTCATACTTATATATATATATATATATATATATATATATATATAAACTCTGGCTTAAAATTGGTAGTGAATTACATGCAAAATGTCAAATTATCATCTCTTAGCTATGTTCTACACAAAGGTATAAAGATTCTAAGCTCCTTATGCAACAGGCTTAAAATCCGGAGAGAGATATATAAGAAAATGCAGAACGAAGAATATCAAGTATGCTAGCATATGTAGGATGATATAGTTATATAGCATTGGTTTTCCTGTTCTCGGAGGAAGCCTTCACATTGCCAATTCTTGTTTTAGTAAATCTGATCCAAACCTAACTTCCTCCACATAAGGGCAAAATCTAACTGTGTACCAATGGTCTTGTTCATGGTCAACTAAATATTTAAAGCATTGACTGTATATAAGTATACTTTATAGAAACATACTAAGGCATTACAAACCTCTTCATAGATCCTTCGTAAAAAGCTAGCACATTTTAGGGCCTCCTGCAGTTCCCAAGCAAAATAACCTTTTATGCTTACTAAGGTAGCATCCAGAGTCTCCAAACAGCTAAGAAGAGTAGTTGCTGAATTTTCAAGTTGGGGGATGCATCTTTCAACCTCACTACAGGCGGGGAATAAAAACTGATGTAAGGAAGAAACATATTATAGCTTGGCTTGCAACAATTGCATAATAAGCTCTATAAAACAGTTAAAACTGTAATTCTAGAGGTTGCTACTTTACATCTGAAGGAATCTGCAACAAGAGTCATTTCAGTAGAAACAACAAGAAATAGCTGAAACATGAATCAAAGTAAGCACAAGAAAATACCATATGATAATTAATGAAACATACTGAAACAAGAAACGTAAATCACATATATGTTTTCATGTTAATTTAAACCATTAATTTAGGATCCTGGATATATCAAATTACATCACTAGTCATATGATCTTCACTAATTAGTTTTCCCTTATATGCACCGTTGAGTTTACAAACAGGGTAGTTTTGGCACCTTAATCCCTGCTATAACCATCACGATCCTTTTTCTTCTCGTGCTTAGTCTAACCGAAGTTTCAAAAGTAATATAATAAAACACAAGATGTGAAGGGAAACAAATGTTTACCGTGTTCGATGCTTAAGAGTGGCACATAACAATTTGCAACATGCCGCATACAAGTCAACCATGAATTGGCGATCAATGATGAATTGATTGACATCAGGAAATGACCAAGAATCTTTGATTTTATGAAAGTACTTGAAAAGTGCCATTGGTATATGCAAACAGTGTGATACATGGCACACCTCCATCTGAAAAGAATGCTTTCCGACAACCTTTGTAAGAACCTCAACACACATTAGAACGACAGCGCCTGCATCTGGATGTAACTCACTCTTACCGAAGGGTGGCTTCTCTATATAGAAGATTCTTGGGCTCTGGAGGTGCAAAATAATGTTGAACAGAGAACCAACTAAGCTTGGGATGTTCTTAAAAAGAACTCTCTTGTTTACTGCAATATATGCCATGTTACAAAGCAGCCAGTATTAAATAATTAATGACAGATTTGTTATAGAAAAGTTTACATATATGTACCCCTGCAACATTATCTACTTAATTTATATCCTTTGTAGAGTCTGAAATTTGATATTAGTTTCTTACATGTGCACATCATGCCTGCCGCTTGCCTGCCATGCAACACAAGCAATGCGCATGAACCGGATTATTCCCCAACTTTAGATTTGGGCACTTCTGTAAGAAACTTAAATATATGAAAATTCAGATTTTATGGTATAAATGTAAATTCATGATTTTGAAAGGATATATATATATTTAAAATCTCCTTAAAGAAAAGGAAAATTCTTTATAGTTACCAGGCTGAGACTCAAGAACCAAATCCAAAGCGTCAATCCCAGCAGCAACCATCAAAGAAACTTTTCCTCCATCAATTTTGCCCATGTTTATGTTGTAGATTGCATGGCAACCTTGCTGCACTCCAATTAGTGCTCTTTCTATAGTTTGCATAGCTGTGTTCATGTGCAACTTGAGTGGTTTTCCGATAAACTTTCTCAACGACATTCTGACTCTAGATTTAAATGCATTTATAATACAGTGTTCATGATCAGGACCTTTCATAACACCATGACCTGATTCATTCCGAGTCTGTAGCAATTTTGTATTTGATCCTGTCTCATGAGAGGAGAGTGTCGCATTCTTTCCTTGCAGCAAAATGCACTTCCCAATAGCTTTCATATGAGAATTCATCAACTGGGTATGCACTTCCTTTGAAAATTTAGGGTCCTCCATACTAAAATAGATCCCTACAACTTGAAGATATTTTAAGATCCCATCAATCCAGACAAAAGAAAATGCATTGGGCCGGCCACCCATTTCTGCGAATTCCTGGAGAATCATATAAGATGTTCTAACAAGGATACTCATTGAATATGATTCCATATGACTGCACTTCTGCGAATTTGCATTTAAAGATACAATAGATTTCAATTTAAGAATTGCAGCAGATGCAACAAAGAGCTCTCTGAGTGCAAATGCAATCTGGGGCCTTTTGCCCTTTAAAAGTTCTTTAAATAAAGATAATTTCAAATCATGCATATTTGAAAAATCAATTTTGGGAACTTCACCAGAAACTTCTTCCAATTTGGAATTTTGGATTTCACAATTTGGACACTTTGTCCATCTATCCATAAGAGAATCCACACTCAACAATCCATTATCAAAATCCAGATCTAGTAAATTATGAATAGAGTGCACACCAATGGTCCCTTGATTGTTGTCAACAAGCAATAAATAGATGCAAAGATCTACAAAGTTTTCAAATTCAGCAATGCAATTGCTAAATTTGAAGGCATCTACTGATGGTGGATTTCCTCCTGAATTTTTGCATATGTTCTCTAAGGTTGATGAGAGACCCCATAAGAAACCTTGCAGACAAGATAGCGTGCATGATATTTTGTTCCAGTCCAAAATATGAAAACATTCTTCCAGTTTGATAGCAGTGATGCTGCCCTCTACAGTCACAGGTAACTTTCTCATTTGCTTCTCTAATGCTTGAACTATAAGCTCCACATACTCCCATGATGCATGATCTTCACAAGTATCATAGTTCATCTGTCCACTGCTCAGATTCAAAAAAATGTTTGAGGTATGATCTATTATAGAGAAGATTATATTGTTTAACTGATTATAGAACTCCCCAAATAGCGTATGTGGCAATCCTACTAATGTGTGTACTGATACCAAAAGCCAAATTATTGAAGATGAACTAAAAATTTCAGAAAAAATTGAAAGTGGCTTTGCTCCTTGATTAAACTCGTTAAGTGACACCACCAGATATCTCAAGGTCCTTCGACAGGATAGAAACAGTCTCAAGAGCCCGAAGGGGCTGTTGGAAATGGATTCATCATGATTGATTAACAAATTTGAAATCACTAGCCTGAAAATAAGAAAAAAAAATCACAATGAAGTTCCTTCCATCAACGCTTGATTTTTCAAGAAAATGCATACAAAAACATGGACAAGTAAAATGGGTAACTACAAACTTACAAAATTATTTTACAAATAAACTAAGATTGAAAGATAAAGATACCTTGAAATATCAAGATATTAAAATTTGCAGCAGGGATTACTGAAGTAAACGGTAAAAAAGGAGGACAAACTGACCTTTCAAGATGGAGAATGCAAGTTGCATATTTAGAGAATGATTTAGTGGTAAGATGTACCCCAGGAATCTTACATAAGAGATTAAGCAAATTCTCACAAGTTGTTATTTCAGGTTTAAAGGGCAAAACTGATGCTTTCTTTATCTGTAAATCTGACGCTGACATTGAAGGCGGGACATGTAAAGCATGGCTATTCATATAGACAGCATTTCGTTTTTCCAACGCTGTAAAGATCTCTGACCAATCGGGTAGGGAATTCAGATCTACACAAGTTGCATAAGCATCTTCCACAATAGAAGACAACGGATTCTTCATAACAGTGTAGAATATTGATGCCATATGCTTGGATAGTACCTAAAAGTTAAAACAAAGTGAACCTCATACGATCATCCATTTGGTAACAAGCGACAAACTTAAAAATACAAAAGAAAAGATGGTAATTATTTTCCAAACAGATCAACAACAAGAAACTCGATAGCAATATGCTTCCTTTTTTTTTTCTTGGTTGTGTGAGCGCGGATTGCTGGGAGGAAGGCATATTGACTGGACCAGGGCCACCATGTTGCAGATGAAGTACAACCCATAAAGACTGCCACATACCCCAAAATGAGGCTTTGGGATTTTTATAATCTTTCCCATCCACCAAACACTACCAAAAACCTTTATCAAACACAAAATACCCTCACCCATCAAACAAGTTTACGGTCAGAGGTATGTATCAGTTTTTAACAGTGGTGGTTCATGGGTGATATGGCGGCCCCAGTCCAGGCATAGTTTATGAAAGGAGAAATATCAGTAGTCTAGCATATTAACATACTGTTTGATCATAAAGAATGGTATCACGAAGAAGCTCCAATGATATATGGTGTAAAGAAACATCCTTGTGTGAAAGTTGACTAGCTCCGTTTTCTTTGATGCCTCTGTTCTTCTCACATGTCAAAGAGTAGATCAGTAAATGTGTTAAGAAATACTTCAGATCCTTTTTAGAGGCATGAGAGCACCATACGTCAATGTTTCGGCAAAGAAGCCACCAAATTCCAACAGAAAGTGAATTCTCATTCAATGAGCAGACACTCACATCCCAGGCATGTTCATTTGATGAGGATAATATTTGAGTATCACCTGTTTCGGTACGTTTTCTGTCAGGAAACAATAATTGTATGTAGTAAGTTATGAAACTGGTCAGATCCGCAGCCTCCGAACTACAAGCAGTAAGGAGCCTTTTCCACCTTTTGCTTCCTTTGCGTCTGTCTTGGTCTCTTTGCTTCTGCATTCTGAACAGTCGTCTACTTCCATCCAGCAAGAACTTAAAAGCCCGAATTTGCCTGTTTAGATTGTTGAGCCTCTGTAAAGCCATAATGTGTAGGACATAAACAAGCGGCGCACAATCTACATAACTTCTATTAGAAGAAGCATCTTGGAAATACTTAATAACATCCAGAAGGGAAAGGGAAGGTTTAACAATCCAAGAAAAATAACCTTCGTCGACAAAATTGGACTTATCTGTCCATTCAGTTCCATGGCATACAGAAAATAATCTCCCCATCAATTCTGATGCTTTTCTTGCTGAATTAGGTGGCATGAGGCTAATAGATTGTTGGTATAAGCTTCTGCATGACGTGTATAAGCGAAAGAAAAAGACAAATGCCCATGACAAGTTTTTTCTTACACTTCCACAGTCAGGAACTTCTTGGTTAGCCATACTTATTCCAGTAAGAAAGATAATGAATTTGTTGATATTATCAGATTGGTTTTGCACCAAAGGACTGAAGCTTGGTCTAATTGCATTCATCAAGCTTTGGAGAGAATTTCCTACCAAGGTGCTATTTGTTGAGGTAATAGTAAGGGAATTCAACACAGAAGTGTATATTTCAGAAAATACTCTTCCTAAAGTTTTGAGATTGAAATCCCAAATGGTGTTAATTGAGTTGTTTCTTTCCGGTGAATCTAAACTGTCACCCATAAAGGAACTATGTCTGATCCATTTCAGTGTTTCACTGAAATCTTCTTTTAGTTCATCTATAAATCCCCCAGCTTTCCTTTCCGGCATCGTCTTGATTGAATTGCAAATTGCAGCTCGGATTGATTGTGAGCATGCCAAAGTTGCCAGGGATTCCAAGCACATTTGAGAGGATAAAGGCAAAGAAGGAATAAACAAAGTACATCTTGCAGCACCAGCATCACCAGAATCACCAGCAACTCTGAAGAGTCTCACAGCTTTACACAGTGCTAAAATTGGATAATTTACCTACATTACAGATAACAAGAGAAAAATAACAGAGACAAATAAATAAAAGCAACCACTCCAAGGAAAAAAATGTTTTGACCAAACTATATTGGATTATAGGGATAATGGCTTCAGAGTTCTGCATAAAACAGGCTCTAATGCTAACCTAAATTATTACAGTCGCAGCAAAAAAGTAATGACATAGAAATGTAAGAAATATCCTTCCTCATAGGAGAAAATGTGAGGAAGCATCATTAGGGTAGGAAACTTTGCCTTCTCAATATTCTTTAGAAAAGAAATCCATCGAAAAGTCAGAAAGTGTCTTAAGTAAATGCTCATAAAATGAATATACCAACCTGGCGAAGCTCCCTAAATACGTTAATTATTTGGGAACCAAGATTCAGGACTTCTGAGTTAAGCAAGGACTGAAGCTTTGCATCCTTCGAAGATATATTTACTGCCGAAAATGCAAACATCATGAGCCATAACTTAACAAGGTCATCTCCCATGACCTTATATTCAATCTCTAAAAGGCAACCCGCAGCAACAAAAATCTCCCTGGCTGTCAGTGGAAGCATCTTCACAATGCTCGCGTCATCCACATGCAATTGTAATAACCAAAATTCATATATTTCTCCTGCAACAGAAATAATTGTGTCATGGACCTCTTGCAAAAATTTAAAGTGAAATCCTTCTGTGTCATCTGTTCGCACATATATTCTCTCTTTAATGAATGTCTTTAGGGTTTCATTCACCGACTTGAGCAAGCAAAGTGTATTAACCAGCCTCGTTGCTCCCATCTCAGAATATTCCATTAGTGCACATCCTTTACACTCGAGCAACAACGGTTCCATAAACCGAGCAAACACTTCAAAAAGCGGTTTATTAGTTTCCTGTGCTCCTTCTGAAGACTCACAACTTCTCCACAAGGCAGGATTGGTCGTCCCTTTGGATGCCATATAAGCTCCTCTCCGGTTCCTAACTCTGCCAACAAACAACTGAAGTAGGTACCCAAGCCCACCTAGCAATACTGCTTTGTTCTCCGTTTTAATACTTTTGAATCTCTGAAAGAAGTGTTGATGGTAGCTACCTTTAAATCCTCTCTGTTCCTTATCTTCATGCTTCACATTCAAGCTTTGCAAACTCAAAAACCCGTTAATGTGGGCAGGATGAAACAAACCATTAGACAAAACCTCTTCAACAATCCTCAACAAGCTTCCCACCGATTCAACTTTACCTCCGCTACCTTGTGAGTGCAATAAAACCAGCAATTCCAACAATGGGTCGAGAAGCCGGTCTACAAAAGCTCGAAAGATGTTCTTGGGATTAGGGTAAAACCTCAGAAAGCTAGCAAAGTGCTCAAGTAGACAAATTGAAAGGGCTAAAAGAACTTGATGGCCAGAAGAACCAGGCTTATCATTAGCGTGAACTTTGTGAACCAAATTAACAAATGCAACTGCACAGGAGATCCATAAATCAACTCCTGCATTATAAAAAGCTCTTGAATTGGAGGATAGAAGCACAGATAAGTACACTGAAACCTGCTCAAACAACTTAGAAGACTCTTCCCAACTAGATGAGCTACCACCACTGATTTCCAACAATCCGTGCCTCGCAATGCGAGTAATTGCTCGAAGTAAATTTGGGGAAACAGAAATAAAAGACTTGTCTAAACAGAATTTGAGAACGGCCCAGCATCTATGATCCAAACAAGGATCCCAAATCTCCAAATCCTTCCTACAATTCTCCGAAGAAATCAAAATTGGCTGCATCCAGCTGCCGACAAAGGACACCAAGCGGGTGATCGGAACCGGTTGTACACGTCGATCACAGCAAATAGATTCCGAGGTGACGAAATCGAAAACAAGTTCAATTTTCCTGCATTAGTTGAACGCTAAATCACATCAAACAGCACGTAGGAAAGGACTCATACAAACTAAATCGTTCTGAGGTCGAAAAAACGGACCTTTTGAGGGGTGCGTCTTTGCTTTGGAGGGAGAGGATGAGGTCGAGGTTCTCCCAAACACCACCAAGCTTGGATTTTTTGTTAGGGCTAGGGTTTGCTTCTTCGTCTTCTTTTTCTTCTTCTTCATGGGGTTCTGAAGATAGGGTTCGTTTTCTCTTGCTGTTGATAGGGAGTGGGGAGGGGATTGGGCGGGAGAACTCCATGGGAGGGAGGTCGAGGTCGAGGTCGAGATCGAAGAGCGAAGAGCGAAGAGCGAAGAAGAGAGAGAGAGAGAGAGAGAGAGAGAGAGAGAGGTTTATATGTAGGGTTTTCTCTTGGAGCTCTCGTAGGGTTTTTATGAAGTCGGCAGCGAAATAGGTGTTTTGCCGGATTCAATGCATCCCGTAGCAACGATAAATTATTACCTCTGCCACGTGTATTCGGATATTTCAATGTCTCAGAATTTAGTTAATGTTACCTGCATACACTAATAATAATAATAATAATAATAATAATAATAATAATAATAACATCTTTTTATGTAAGCATTAATATTTAATACTTATTTTGTCAATTTTTTTAAAAAATAAAACTTTTTTCATTATAAAACGAAAGAGTGTAAGATTTACCTTTTATTTTAGAATGTATAACTAGTCTTTTTTTTATTTAGCTTGCAAGACAGATTTAAAAATCTACATATAAAAATTATACAATTTGAATAAATACTGACCAATAGAATATTTTTTTTTTCTATAATTGTAATATTTAGAGCTAGTTGATACTAGATAAGAGATTTTCAACATTTATAATTGTGCGTAGATTTTTTGGATATTATAAATTAAAATATTGTAGATTATATTTATATGAGGTTTTCGAATTCAAAATATTTTTTCGTCAAATATTTGGTAAAGTACATGAAATATACAATAACTTGGGGATGAGTAAAATCATTGACTAAAGAGTTGAATTTTAAAATTAAATTTAATTTGCACCAACCTTGAGGCCTGATTAGATATAATTAAAATTTGAATATAATTTAAAATATATACGATTAAAAATATAGCAATTACAACTACATATATTTTATTTGATTAAATGTAATAGATAACACTTCAACTATAAATAATTTATTAGATTATATACAGTTAAGAAGTGTATTTTTAAAATTTTATTATTTTTATATATGTGGTGATGATATAATCTCTAATGTAGAAAAAAAAGTATTTAAAAATTGATTAGGAATGTACACTTACTTTTTGTTTATATTTTCCTTCTTCAACTGCTGCAGTTGGGCCTCTTCATGCGGTTTCAACTGCAATTATTAGATTCAAATGCATTGAAGCAAATATTGAATTTAGATTTATATGTAATTATAATTATAGTATAATTCGAATAGAGCTTGTATGCTTTTAAAAGCACAAGTCTATTCATACTTGTGAATTTGTTACTATTGGATTTGTATTGAGAATTGTGTTTTTATAAAATCAACTAAAGAAAGAGAAAAAAAAAAAGTAAATAGCATAAATTTCAATACAAATTTAATGATAAAAAATTCACAAGCATATTTTTGCTTCTGCGAAAGTATATAAGCCCTACTCATATAATTCAGTTATAATTATGGGCAACTAAATAGCCCCTTAATACAAAGTGATTGATGAAACATGCTAATGTGCCCGCGTCGCTGAAGTCGTTGCCGAAACAGATAATTTGGCGACTTCTTTTGGAATTTGTTGCAGAAGAGCAACAAACTTTCTAAAGTCGGCGCCGTAACATGTTGAATTTGCAGGGAAGTTGGAGTTAATGAATGCCTACTGCAAGGCGAATGCGGTGGCGATAGTGCATGCTTTGCCGACTTTCCAATACGCATTTTCGGGTTAATGATATGGTCGGGTTCTTACTCGACCCGTTTAGAGGCCAAATTCTTACCTTCGCCACTACAAAAGTCTCGAAGGTAACGCTCTTCGTGTTCCTCGCACGTCCCCCGTGATCTCTCGCCATTAATGGCGACGAAGCCTCTGTAGGAGAAGAAGAAGAAGAAGAAGAAGAAGAAGAAGAAGAAGCGTAGGCGAAGGAGAGAGAGATCGAGCGACTACAATGGCGAGGGGGCGTCGGGAGATCCCTCCTTGTTCGAAGACCTACGGGTTTCCCATTTACTGCGCCGCTTGGGTCCCCCTCTCCCAGATCACCGCCGCCACCGCTGCCGCCGCCGACGGCGACTACGATGGCAGCATAGGAGAAGGAGGCGGCGGAGGAGATCCATCTCTGCCGCGTCATAAGGGCGATCGTTTACTTGTCACGCTCGGTGGAGGCGGCGGCGAGGGGGGTAGTGGGGTTCCCAACGCCCTTGTCGTCTCCCACTTCGATCTCCCCTCCCGATCCCTTTCTGATCAACCGGTAAAATCCCTTCTTATTGTTTATGTGCAAATATCACTGATATGAGCGCCAATTTTGATATGTTTCCCATTGATCCAGGTGTTTAGGATGGGAACTGACGCCGATTTACCGTATAGGATGGCGGTGCATCCGCGAGGCGATGGCGTCATCTGCTCATTTCCAAAGAATTGCAGGTGTTTGTTTTGATCGGGCTTTACACGTAAACATTGAGTATTTGATGGTTATTCATGCCAAATCTTGCTTTAGTACTCAGTAGTGGTATAAGTTCTCTTGCGGGGTACTTTTTATCATCTTAAAATGTAGGATTATCTGGGGATTGCTTCAGCTTCAGTCCTAATGTTAGAGAATATACTCTCAGTAAGTTACCATTTGAGTGATATAAGGAAGGCTAAATGCTGAAAACTCTCTTGAGTAAGAATATAATCCTCTCAATTTTCATTCTGTATGTATTTAGTTTACTACCTTCATAGTGTATTCATTCCTCTATAATTAGTGCGGAGAATCCATCACAATAGGATTGGGGTACAAATCTCATTTATATCCGACCTTAATCTAAATTAATAACACTCAAAACCATTGGCCCTTCAAAGTGAAAATCCTGACTTTGCCTATATTGTTTTATGTTGTGTAAAATGGACTCTTGATTTTTAATGTTTCTGTATGTGGAGAAAAACTTCATTGATGTGTTTTCGTTTTCAATCTTCCAGTGATATTACTAATAATTTTGCTTTAGGTTGTTTAAATGGGAATTTTCAGAAAGCCAGGAAACTCTTAATCTGTCTCTGAAATATCCGGGAGAGAGATTAGTAAAGCTGGAAGATGGTGAGCAGTTGGCATTATCCTTCAACGAAGAAGGTTCAATACTCGCAACTGGTAGTGAGGTAGACAAATTCATTCGCAGTTATTTTTTTCAGCATGAGTATTTTACAAATAAAAATCTCTATTTTTGAGGAAATGTTCATGAGAAACTTAAGGCTGTTGATTATCTTTTCTTTGATGTTTGCTGGATCACAGCATTTGCACATTCGATATGCTTTGGTGGCCAATTATGAAACTTACTTTCATGAATACAACCTTTTGAATTATTCACTTTAAATATTTCATGTCAAAATTGATACTGTTATCTTTATTCTGCCTTTCATTTAAGTAGTTTATATGTCCATCAGAATTACACAAACTAGTTTATGGTTGCACGAGATATTATCATTTTCTTGGCTTTTACCCATGTAGGATGGGCATTTGAGGGTATTCAAATGGCCCAGTATGGAAAGTGTTCTTGAAGAAACTGTTGCTAATACAACTGTGAAGGATCTGGATTTCAGGTGGAGGATTTATGTTTTTCACAGTTTACGGAAAAAAGCTATGGCTCCAAGCTGATACTGCAACATGATCAAGAAAATAGATGAAAACTAAATTTGGGAGGGATTATCACTTTGGAGTTTCATCCATCTGTCACTCTTCTGACCCAGTTGTTATGGAGATCTCTTCCACTTTTTGTGCCTGTTTGGCCTGGTTGAGGCTTTTGCAGATGTGCTCATTGAGGGGAGCTGTTTGAAAAGACACCAATAGCTTTTTGTTAACACCTCTCTACCCTCATCCCAATAGTTCTTTATCGCAGCAGAAGCAAACTCTTCAACTTTAGCTTCTGGTCTTGGGTCAAGATGCTCATTTTAGCTTCCTTCCTAGCAAGAGCTCCAGATTTTTGTGTCCTAATAGTCTGGTTTGATGCTTCTGGAAGTAAAGAAGCTGTTCCAGAGGTTAAGTCAAGCAGGCACTTTAATCTAGTTGCAGTATTAGTTAGGTGGATAGCATTACTCTGCAGTCAAGCACCTTTTTCTTGATTGTGTTACGACCTGGACTCGGTATCCTGACGTCGAACTATTTGCTTTTGTCTGTTTTGATCCATTTCCTGCAGTTCTGATGGAAAGTTTCTTGCATCACTGAGGACCAGCGGCCCGTGTAAGGTTTGGGATTTAGCATCATCAAAGGTTGCAGCCAATCTATCAAGAGAAGATGTAAGCTCTCTAGTACTTCTAGTTCATCATAACCATAGTCTTAAATATATGTATGTCTAAAATATATAAACATCCAGGGTGAAATTTTCGGCTTCTGCAGGTTCTCTCGCAGCAGTGCTGATAGTCAGGTTCTCTTTGTCACTGCAATGAATGGTAATTCTTTAGAAATTAAGGGGACTATTATTTTTTAAGGTTAAATTACAAATTTATTTTTAAAAGTTCTATCTTTCGTTTCATTTTTCATGTCCCAAAATTTCAAAATAATAACATAATAATCCTGATGTTGCTGCTTATCAACAACAATAATAATATAATCCTGAAGTTGCTGCTTATCAACAATAATAATATAATCCTGAAGTTGCTGCTTATCAACAACAATAATAATATAATCCTGAGGTTGCTGCTTATCAACTAAGTTCTTTTAGTCTGCCATTAAAAGGGCAATAACTTGGATTTACAGGTGATCAAGGAAAAATAATCTCTTGGAATACTACCTCATGGAAGAGAATTGGAACAAAGAGGATAGTCCGTGACCCAATTTCTGCATTTAATATATCCTCTGATGGTAAACTCATGGCGATGTAAGTGATTTAGTCTACCAAACCTGGCATGCTCCCTTAAGTTACCTAAATGGATGCATTTCGTTGTTTTGCATTATTATTTTGTTTGCTATATTCCACTACAAAATGCCATGTAATTTTCAAACTTATTCCCAAACAAAAGAAACTGAAAGGTCTCAAAACCTCATTTTGTTTTGTTTTCCTTTTCTCCTTGGGCCGCTTGATCAATCATTGGACCTACTATATCATATATTGTTGTAATCAATAGAGTTCGAGCAGAAGTCCTTATCATCAGGAACAGCAAGTAGCTGCTTACATATTTCTGCTGAACTATAGTACTTCCTATTTGCGGCCCACTGCTCATTTTCCTTTCAATCCATTAGAATAACTAATGTATTTAAACTTTTACATGGTACAGTGGGACAGCCGAAGGGAGTATCGAAGTTCTATGCTCCGCAAATATGCAGGTGCAGACAAGAGTTAAAAAAGCACACCTTGGCGGTGTGACCGCATTGGCTTTCTCCCACGATTCTAGGTTATTTTCTTTATTTCCTGCTCTATAATCTATTGACTCAACAATTGGTCATTTTTCTGATCTTATAATAAAGCTTTAGATGATGGCATGCAGTTTATGATGTTGTTCATGTGCTCAGGGCCTTATTGTCTTCATCTTTTGACTCCACTGCAAGGGTGACAACCATTGAAGCCAGGAAGAGTAATGGTATGCCCAGATTATATCCGTCCTTGTTTTGCTCTTTGTATTTCTTTCTGAATCTTATGTGAGTGTGCTGTTGTTGCTTCCGCAGGCTTTAGTGCGTGGATCATCATTCTGGTTATTATACTTGCTATTCTGGTATATTTAATGAAGTCGAAGCAAACCCTTTAAGGATTCTGATCACCTTGGAAATTTGTCTTGTGACCATGGGAAAAGATCGAAACTTGATGATTTGCTTTTATGCTGGCCAATATATGGCCCTAGAAGGTTGAAGACTTTACTCTGAAGAGAGGAAATTGTCTGATCATTACACGTTGTTGATTACTGGTCCTCTTTGATGAAAGCTCCCAGCCAACTGATGTTCATCCTCTCTTGCTGTGGATTTTCTATGTTCTCTTCCTCTTCCTCTTCCTCTTCCAAGTTATTCTGATGCAGACTCTTTGAGGTAGAAGTTCCCATTATTTAAAGGCTAAAGTTTATGTGAATTAACCAAGACGTAAAATAGGAACTATCCATATGCGTAATGGAACTCTTTATATTGTATCGAAATGCGATAGTAAACAGGACACTTTATTTGCAGTAATAATACAGTCAAGGGCATAGTAGTTGGTTGTGTATTACACTGTTTTCGTGGTGCAGTTTCCTTCGTTCTTGTTTTATAGCTCATTTGTTAGAAATTATGATCTACACGGGTAAATAATGCGTGTAAAACTTTCATATATCAAAATCTACCGGAGACTGCTTCTGACAAAAGTTACACATGTCGAGCAATGTCTCTCTTGTACTTTTTCTACATTATCAAGAGGTTAATCTTTGGTGTATAACAGCTTCTAAGACAACTGCAAATGACGACACAACAAAAAAAATTTAATAACGTTGATTTTGTTCAGAGAGCAATTAAAGTGCTAATTTGCGACAATTCCAACAACAAACAACTGCTCTAACGTGCAACTCAAGTTCAAAAAACAAAGTCCAACTACTACAGGTTATCCAGTGATCCTCTTAAGACAATTATTCCATAGTTTGCATATGTACATTGAGCCACACAGGATACAGTATGATGGAAGACTGCCCTGGTACTTGAAACACTCAGCTTTAGGGTACCCAAATACATGAACTGCAGCAATTTACAACAAACTAGAGAGATTTTCTTAATGCTTCTCTTGTCTCACCACCTCATTTCTCCCTGGTACTGTTTTTAAGCCATTCCAAGTACTTGAGATTACCACCATTTATTGGCAATGCTATGACTTCAGGGACCCTGTTAAGACATCTCATAATTTATGCATTATATAATGTGATATATCGATACTCGAGATGATAATCAGCAAAAGAATTGGAGCTTACTCATATTCATGGTTGGCTTTAACATGTTCAGTCAAAGCATCTAGAAGAGATTCCCTCGTCTTGATAATAAGTAATTCTTCAGAATCTGATTGTACCTGCAAATTATATGTTTGATGTAGTAAGATCGGTAAGACAAGGTATTTAAGATGTGAAAGTACAGGAAACTTATTATAGTCAAAACATGGTCTTATTTGCAAATGATACTAAATTCTAAAAGTTTGGCGCCTGATGCGACCACTAGACACCTCTGTCTTTCTTCATACCAAGTTAGTTATGACAGATTTTAGTTGTTCGCAGAGCATGAAGAAGCTTGTATTTCTGGCTGACTCATCATGCATATTGTTCCTTTAACTTTTCTGTTAAGTGTAACATAACGATGCTTGATCTATTTGCATATTGATTATGAACTTATTGCTTTAATGTTAGTCTTGTTAAGAAGCCTTAAGAATACTGCGTGGTAAAATTATCAATTTGTTTCTACTGTAGTATGTTCTCTCTGGATTTAGAACTTCACCTTCCCCTCCCACCAGTAAATAGATTCGATTCCTGCAACCATAAAACATAGACATGCTCAGGGATCATAATAGCATGACCGGTAAAAGCTAGAAAAAAAATGCAGCTTAAACACTCTTTCTCACTGATTTTGTCAGAATAGAAGTTGCTATCATTTGTTATTAAACACACACCACGCAAGGAGAAGGGAGAAGCAACACAAACAAAACCACCAAAAAAAAAAAAATCAAGGATAATAGCTGCTTAAGGAACCATATATATATATATATTTATGTTTGCGGGAATCTTACAATTGGGCAAGTAAAAGATTATCTCCATGGAGAAAAAATTAAAAGCCGTGTAGTGCATGCCATTGGCAGTCATCTGAATGTTATTTTAGTAATCCATCACATAAAAACAGAATGAGAGGAAAAAAAAAAGTCAAATACATAACAAATTAGACTGAACATTAAATAGTGTATGCGTGCTAATGTCGAGATTTACAAGTGTAAATGAATCGGTTCAGAGCTATGTCCCTACCTGGCACTATATTGATGCATGCAGCAAGCCTTTCGTTGATGATGCTCTCAGAAAGCTTCTTGCCTGCACCGAGACAGTTACTGTCAGACAAATTGTCGAACAATGAGAAAGACCAAGCATATTGGATAAATTAACTGCACCAAATATATTTATTTTAACTGAACTTAAAAGGACTGATACACATAAGCAGGAACCACAACATAACTCTGTCATAAAATTTATTGGTGCTATAATAGAGGGATGATGAATGGTATGAACATACAATTTGCTTGTGACTTTATATCATTCTTATCATTCTAATTTGTGAAAAAAAGTAAATTCCGACACACCCTATTGATAAACCTGAAAAGTCATCAAATATTTCAATGACCTAAAGTAAAACAATCGAGTACCATCCATTAAGGGCCTGTTTGGATGCCAGAATATCTTGCCAATGCATTTCTTTTTAGATGTTTTGTCCAATCTGTTTCTTTTTGTCTGTTGTTAAGCTTACGAAATTAGCAGGCATTCAAATTTGAGTAAACTGCAAAGATAGACCTGCTTCTCTGTTAGGAACAGTAACATAGACGACAATAGAAGGGACTATGGAGGACTCGGCTGCCATTCCAGTGGCTGATGCTCGACTACCAAACTTTGACCTGAGCAGTTTGCAAATAGAACACATCATCAGAATCAGAAATGTAGTGTCCACTGAGTTCCCCATTTAACAAACGGCAAGTATTATTACCAAAGCCATAGATCATATTCATTGAATTTGATCAAAATCAGTTCGAGTGTATTGTGACCAGATTCAAAATTAGCCCGGTTAATAACATCACCCTTAATAAGATGAGCAGAGGAATAAATACCACATGCGACATTAAGGTTCTCATAGGATATCAATCACAGACATATTATAACTCAATTTAAGCATTTTTTGGTAGATAAACAATATTTACTATCACACAATCAACCCCAAAATACAACATTAACCCTGTCTCAAAAGGACTATTCCGATCATCACAAACCCAGAGCCTACGCCAAATTTCAATGCAATTGTATAGATTCTCCCCATTTTTTCACGAATTAAACAAAAAATCCACGAGTAGAGACGAATCAAGCGAACAATGCGACCAAAAAAAGTAAGGAAACAATAAGCGGTAGGAGATCGAGCGGTGAGGGTTTTACCCGAGAAAGGAGAGGCGGCGTTGGGAGTGAGCGCACCCCGTTTTGCACGCAAGCCCGGTGAGGGCGCCGATGCTTAGCACGCACAGAGCCCTAACGAGAGGAGCTCGGTAATGGAGGTATGGGGCGGGGTGGGACGAGGGGCGACGAGGAAGGGGAGGGGACGAGATCGAGAGGGATCTAAAAAGAGTTTGGAGTGCCATGTATTTATTCTCTCCCATCGTTATAAAGGAAAGGTAACTTATTGCTTTAGCTCTTATCGATTCGCAGCTTCGCTCAGAAGCAGAAGCTGTTCTTATCGGGCTTTTGGGCTTAATGGGCCTTTTGTTCTACGGTCGATATCCAATAAAACTCATATTCCGAATCCAACTTGGGCTTACATATATACCCCTTAGTTAAGTAAAAGAGCGGAAACCTAAAAACCTAGGCGAGAGGGCGAAGGAGGAGTAGTACTAGGGTTTTTGGAGGCGATCGTCGCTCTCGATCTCGAGATCCTTCGTTTATGGCGGAAGAGGCGCCGCAGATCCCCCAATCCGCCGAGGGAGACGCGCCTTCCGAAGCCGGAGGAGTCGCGGTCGACATGGAGGTCGAAACCGGGGATCCCCAAAACCCTAGCGTTTCCGAGCCCCTTAAGGTTGAGGACGAGCCCAATGGAGGCGAGGATCCGGAGGAGGACGGGGTTGGTGAGGCGAAGAGGGAGAGAGAAGAGGGAGATGAAGTAGAGGAGGGAGAAGAAGGGGCTTCGAAGAAGCCCAAGTTGGAGAGCTCCGTGGAGGAGGAGAGGCTCGAGAAGGTGGAGGCGAAGGGGGAAGATGAAGAGAAAGAGGAGGTGGGGGAGGAGATGGAATCGACCGCTGCGAGTCTCGGACCGAAGGTGTTTACCTCATCGGTGGAGATATTTGATTACTTCTACAATCTCCTTCACACATGGTCTCCGAATCTCGATGTGAATAAGGTAAACTATTCTTGTGCTTATTTTCTCCCTCAATTTAGATGTTACTGTTCTGAATATGTCAAATTTGTGCTTGATGAATTGTTTAGCGTTAATGGTTATAGTGAAGTAGTGTATAATTTAATTTAGATTTTCAATTTTACATGGGCTGTTCTTTTCGGGAGCAGATGATTACTCGGTCCAAGTTTTAACTCATTGCGGATTACTGGTCTAATGTTCTGTCGTGAACTCGTGAGAAATTAGATATCTTGCTTTGTCAAAAGGAAGGTGATGATCAGGATTAAAAATTTGCGGTAATCATATTCGGCTATAGTCGAATGAAATGAAAAGCGATCTGTTGCATCTTTTGTTTTTTTAAAAAAAATTCTATTGTATACCCTTTTTCTTTCACTGGTAACTAACTTTTAATGTTAGTCCTTGCTAATCTAAGGATGAATCTATTTGGTTATTTCACTCACAAGAAACTGAAAAATTCTGCGCCCTCTAGTTTTCCAAGTACTTCAGCATCTGGCTGATCGAAGACTGAAGAACTAAGAGAAATCGTAGTTAAATCATAGGTTTGTGGCATTATGATCTGTTAAAGGTTTTCTTTTTTTCCCTCCTATATACGATCTTGAAGAGCTGGATTTCTCTTTTAACCTGGGAGAAGTAAATTGATTTTGTGTCTTTTAAGTTTTTTATGGACTCTTTTAGATAACTGATCTTATTCCTGGTTGTTAGTAAAATTTCATCCTGTTCCCTGCAGTTTATGACTTGTATTATTATAAAGAAAGATAAAGTGCTTACTGTAATAGGTGGTAAGGTGACAGTGCTACTGCCATTTTTTTATTTACCTGTTGTTTGAATTGTTAGTGAATCGCGCACTTCCTATTGAGTTAATTAACATATGAACCTATCGTCGCCTTGTGAGATTATATCCTTTGTCAGTGTTGATATATTATATTTTCCAGTTTCTCAGCGACATTAGGCTCTTTGCTTCTTCTGTATCCTCCAACCTACAATCACTTCTTAATTCGATTCTATTTATTTAGACTATCTCCACCGCTACTGAATGTTTCTCATATATAAAAGCAAGCTAAGTAGCGGACAATGGTGAGTCTGTTTCATTTTGCCTCAAGGTACGAGGTCGACAATTACTGGATTAAATTTTCCTTTTATGTTCAGTACGAGCACATGGTGTTGCTGGATTTATTGAAGAAGGGCCACGCAGAGCCAGACAAGAAGATCGGCGCAGGGATTGAAGCATTCCAGGTCCGTTACCACCCAACATGGAGGAGCCGCTGCTTCTTTGTCCTACGAGCTGATGGATCCGCGGATGATTTCAGCTTCCGCAAATGTGTCGATCATATAATCCCCTTGCCTGAGAACATGAAGGCCGTGTCAGCTTCTGATGGCGGCGGCAAAGGGTTCGATGGTAAGAAGGCAGGCGGCCATCACAGGGGGGGACGCGGAGGGGGCCGGTGGGGAGGGAAAGGCTGGCGAGGCCGGGGTAGGAAAGGCAAGTTTTGAAAGCATAAATGCGGCGGTAACTCACTGTTTATTTTGACAAGGCAATTTAAATTAGAGCTTTTCTATGTTAATATATGCAGGTGAATGATGCAAATTTTGCTGTTATTTGTCCCGGCTTAAGAGTTTCCTCATTTATATTATGGTTACCACGGATGAGTGTCTTAAATCTTAAATCTTATTTTGTAAGATTTGGTGTTCTTAATCTTAGTATATTCATATTCATGAATAAATAACAAAAAATTACCCGAAACTCCAGGATTCAGATTTGCACCAAGCGTAGTAGTTATCTGCAAATTATATGTTGATGTACAGTAATAAAGTAAATTGGCTATTTAACCGTCTCTAAATTTTCTATATTTATTCTTCAGATAAATTTAGATATTATTTTCGTACCAATTCATATTTCTGGATCTGGAGCTACCCTACGTTACAACTTCAAAAAAAAAACAAAAAGGGGATAGCTCTTATTAATCAAATAAAGGAGGAATGCTTTGTTCGTTCCTGAAGTAGTTTTCTGGATCAACTGCAGCTTTAATGCGCGCTAATCGTTTGAAATTACCCTTAAAATAACTTTCACCCCATCCCTTAGCATCCTCGAAGCTTGCAAGTCCATCGTCACCATTGCTTCCTAAGCTCAAATCCCTATAATTAAGATAAGCACCCCTCGGATTCTTTGTAACAAAAGGAGTCATAAAATTGTAAACGTTGTTAATCCATTCTCTATGCACTCTCTCTTCTTCATCTCCTGCACCTTGCCACTTGCTGTAGTATTGAATGTTGTACAAGTTTCCTTTTCTATGCGGAAATGGCGTTTCCGATTCAGATACACTATCCATTTTTCCACCATAAGGATCCCAAAACACCAAACCAGGTTCACCTTTTAGCATCACCTCCCATAGAGCTCCTAAGCTTTCCTTTGAAATTGGTTCACTAACAAAATCTGATTTTGCAACCCAGTATCCTTTTTGTGCCCAATACCTGTTCTTTAAATCTTCTAATTTTGCTCCCCTTTTGTTTCCATCAAAGAATGCGACAGTCTCTATCCAGCTCTTTTCTTGGAGATCCTCGGAACTTACTCGCAATTCCGGGAAGCTTGAATTCAAAACTGGTTTTAGCTGTTCGGCATTTCCCAGGTACAACGCGGCGAAAAGAGTTATGATGGTTCTTGATCCTTCAGTGTTTTCGCCGACCCTAAAGAATGCTCGAATGTATAGATCTTCGGGGAGTTTAGGTGCAACATGTTGCCACTTATAAGCTAGTTCGGTTGCGCCTTGTTCTAGTGTTACGGGGATAGTGAACACGGTCACCGTAGGGGGGACCGGAACCAACTTGATCTTCCATGCAACAACAATACCAAAACTCGCAGCTCCGCCGCCTCGGATGGCCCAAAACAGGTCCTCACCCATGGATTCTCTATCAACAACCTGAACATTTTTTTGTGGTGTGAAAATTGTTATAGCTATTACAAAGGAAAGTACTAAAGATTGGAAGTAAAAAAACAAAAAAGGAGAGAAAAGAAGAAGAAACAACAACAAGGTACCTGAGCGCGAGCATTGACTACAATTGCATCTAAAACATTATCGGCACCGAGACCGTACTTTCTTGTTAAGAAACCCTTTCCGCCCCCGCTGAGATGCCCGCCGACGCCTATAGTTGCGCAAACTCCGGCGGGGAAAGCTAATGTCCTACTCTTGCTGCCAATTTCATAGTATAGCTCGCCCAGTGTCGCACCTGATCATAATGCAGGTTCGCATTTGGGCTAAAGTCAGCAAGGTCTAAAGTTCAAAATTCAGCGAATATTTGAAGAATTCGAAACAATTCAGTTGACGAAAGTCATAAGCATTGTTTTCGATAATAATTTAGTCGATCTACATTGT
The DNA here is from genome assembly GCA_029204045.2 of Tillandsia leiboldiana. Lineage (NCBI taxonomy): Eukaryota > Viridiplantae > Streptophyta > Magnoliopsida > Poales > Bromeliaceae > Tillandsia > Tillandsia leiboldiana. The sequence continues at coordinate 2,040,982 of CM055063.1, read as the reverse complement.
GAACTATTCAAAACTTTTCGAAAGGTCGGAGAATATTGTGACTATGCACCTGACTGAACCCAAGCAGTGTTACTTTTCAGGTCGACCTCAATACGTCGAAGATTGACGAGATCGACAAGGACGAAAGGGACGTCCGATTGAGAAGACAAACCCTCGTAGTCGTGACCTCCGCTTCGAACTCTTATTTGCAGGCCATGCTTTCTACTGCAAATAACCGAGGCGCGAACCTGGCCCGAGTTAGATGGTGTGAGAATGTATCGAGGTTTCGGCGTCGACGAGGAACTAAACCGCAGGTTTTGCAGAGATGATTGAAGAATAGGTTTGTATGAAGGCGAAAATTTGGTATGCAGCAAATTGTGTGTATTTGTAAGAAAGGGAGAATGGAATGTAAGGCAACTGAGAAATGTTAGATATTCTACAAATTCCCATGTCGCCGAAGAACACGAAAACAAGAGAGCAAAAATTGTAGAGACAACTAGTGGTGTCAATTTTCTCCTTTCCATTTTTTTCATCTTAGTATTTGCTTGTAATTCGAGTGGATTTTATACTTCTTAAAAAGCCAAAAAAATTGTATGTTTTTTTATTTTTTTCATGAATTAGATAGAAGGCTCAGATTCGAGAATTGAATGCCTAGTGTAAGTTATGTAACTTAAAGAGAAGCAGTGAACAACATAACACTACCTATAAATGATCATAAATGAACAATTGATGTAGACTTTGTATATATTGAACTTGAATTTGTAACTTAAAGAGGCAGTTTTGTTAAGCATAATGGATTAATGGTAAACTATTTGAGCTAATTAAATGGTTAATTAATTCATCGCGCAAAGTAAATATAGGCCGAGTTTCAAATTTATTTATGTTTTCTTAATTCCTTCACCTAGACGAACTCTAGTTTGTTTAAATTTTAGTTGCAAGGCAATTTAAAACCAATAAACACATGCGAAATAAATTAAAATTATTTAATTTTATATTAACAGTACACGCTGACACAACACCGTGCATATTTTATTTTCAGTGTAAATTCACATCATAACAATAAAATTTTTGTAGTAGTAGTATTATGAGCAATATTATTCATACAACCGATTTCGGGTATACGATTTATACTCTATTCATTCCGAAATGGAGACTTTTTTACTGATCGTTTGAAAATGACCAATAAAATTTATTTTATCTCATATAAAATATATATTTATTTTTAAATGTACAAAAAGTATTTTTCAGTAGTGTTATAGTTACGAAGATATCAGAAAAATAGTACTGATGCTCAGGTACGATAGGGCAGAGATGGGTTATAATCTGGACCGTACGATCTGACAAGGCGTGGACTGAGTCATTGATTTTAGAAGAAGATGGGGATCAGGCGCCGTAGAAAGGATAGAAGAAGAAGAAGAAGGAGGAGGAGTAGTTTGAAAAGAAAAAAAAAGAAAAAAGAAAAAAAGAAAACTCGTTGGGGGGTTTGAGTCGCTTTGACTCGGACTCGGGCTCTGCCTCGTCGGTCGCGCTACGCGTGCGCGGCGATCACGCGCCACGCGTCTGCATGCGACTGAGTGTGAGTGCGATCGATCCCTCGATACGTGACGCACGCTTCGCGGATCACGAGGCAACTCCCCCTTTCCCCCAAATGCACGTGCGAGAATCCGCCACGTGTTCGCTTCTCCGTACGATCTCCCTCTCTCTCTCTTTGACCCTCACCTTTTTTTTTCTTTTTTTTTTTTTTTTTTATGTATGATATATACTTATGTATTTTTAAGTGAAGATTTTTTTATAAAAAATGCTAAATATACATTCTGGGTGTAGGATGTACATTTTATTTGAATTGTATATCTAGTATTTCTTTTACTTATTGATTATTTTAATCAGTAAAATTCATCCTATTTCACGATAAGTAAAATGTAAAATATACATCTAATTTCTGGTGTATAAGAATTATTTTTCAATAATAAAAGAGCGTATCTATATATATATATGAGCAATGCTACATGTACACTCCGAAGGGGTGTATATCATACATCTCCATCATTTTAATGGTGGCGATATTTTTTACGGGTCACATCAAGTGACCCATCATCACACCCCCACCCTTAGATGGGTGGGGGTGTGAGATGTACATCCCTTACGGGTGTACACATAGCATTTTCCTATATATATATATATATAGTGTATTATTATTATTATTTTAGAATTAATTTTATATAGATTTATATAAATATATTGTAGATATATTTTTATAAAATTTATTTTTTTATATTTATTTTTTAAAAAAAATTAAATCATTCATATATATTTTTAAATTTTTTTAAATATATATATATATATATATATATATATATATATATATATATATATATATATATATATATAATGTCAATTTTATCATTATAAATATATTACTCTAAAAATCAAATGGTTAGCAATAGTACAATAATGCCCCTCTCCAAAAATATTCCACAGTCATCTTTTTCTTCTGTAATGAAACCCGCCTTTTCTCTCACTCATTTTTTCTTTTATTTATATAATACTGTAAATTTTTATTCCTTTTTTCTATTAAACTCTAAAACATGAACCTAAAATACATATAAAAAAATCATAAAAAAACATAAATATTTTTAATAAAATGTATAAAAAATAAAATATATTAACAACACATCAATCTAAAATATATCAAATTGATCCAAAATCTACAATCAAATTTTGGATTCACCATTGCTAGGATTTTGATCTTGGATGAATGGAATCGAGAAACCCTAGTTATGGATTCGCAACCAGCATGGTAGGAGAGAGGAGGAGAAAGAGGAAAGAGGGAGAGAGAGAAAGGAAGAGGATTTTTCAAGTTATTGCCGTTGGAGTTAGAATTTTAATGGCGGATAAGAGAGCTTTCAAGTTGTCATCGTAGAAGTCATTCCTCTTCAAGTATTAGAGGCTATATTAATGGATTATAATATTAAAAAAAATAAAAAAGATATTTTATGTATGGACTAAGATTAAGTATTTAATTTATAATTAATTATATTTTTCTAACTATTAGACGATAAAAATATATATAAATAATTAAAAAAATTTGAAGAAATAAATATAAAAAATTAAACTTTATAAATATATATATATATATATATATATATATATATATATATATATATATATATATATATATATATATATATATATATATATATATATTATTCGATATATTTTTATGAATCTATATAAAATTAACTTTCTTTTTCATATAGTAAAATATAGAGGTTGGAAGGAATAATAAATAGTGGGTTAGCTCAAGAATTGTTATACTGATTGAAATTGCATGGAAACTTAATAAATAAGTGAGATTTTACATTATGAATCATCTCGTCAGGTACAATGTGAACCGGGGACTTCATGTTAGAGTCGTTGGTTTATTGTTTTTTTAATTACCAAACATATAATTGTACTGTTTTGTCAACTACATAGTTATTAGTGATTCATTTTCTCTGGTAACTGAACTATTCTAACAAATAATAAATTTTTTTTCTAAAAAATTTAAGTACCAGCTAAAATTAGATTGTACCATATTGATATTTTTGGAGTTCTCACTAAATCAAAGGAGCTGTCAAAAGTTTAATTAATATTGTACAAAATAATGTATCACATGCATGTTTTATATGCGAGAATTTGTATTTGAGATGTATAAATTTGATTCCTCCCACGTATCTTAGAATAAACTTTTGCCTCCTAAATATAAAACCTAGCTACTCTATATTTTTCTATTTATTGAGTAAACATTATCATTGGCGCGCATTATAAGTTTAAATTAAGCACTATACAACACAATATAATTAATTAGCACCAATTCCAAAGTCCACACGAGCGCACATAATCAGATCAATGGCACTCCATAACAAAGCACACGTGTGTGATGATCACAGAGGCTTAATTATCTACAGTTGACCTTTTTTTTAAAAAAAAAAAAAAAACAACTCTCAAGTTCCCTAACCCACTCTACGTACTATACTAAAAGAAACAACAAGCATTGCATAATAATTAAGCATACATAGCAAATTAAGGATGAGTTTAACTACACTTTATGTATGATTACTATCTCACACAAATTGGTAGTGGTGGCTTTGGGACTTGGAAATATAATGGAGTGGGTGGGGTTGCTTTACTCCATATATCACGCATGGGGATAATGGATTCCCCCTCCTCTCTCTCTCTCTCTCTCTCTCTCTCTCTCTCTCTAATCTTTTTTGGGTGCATGTTTGTTACTTATTTACAAGGGATATATTATATATATATGGCATGCAATATAAATATACTTCTTTTTAACTTTTTGTTGGGGTGGTGGGAGGGGTATGTTGTGTTGTGGCTTTGTGAGCGTGGTGCCTTTAATTTGTTGGAGAATCCATGAACCAAATGGCTCCATGCTTTATGAAAGTATGCAATGGAGCCCACAAAATATATCCCCCCACTTATATTAGTCAAGGTATATGTGCTTCTATTTCTCTTAATTTGCTCCAAATATGAATGAACTCTATCTAAAGTATAAATAAAGAGTGATCTATCTACAACCGTTCCTGGCCTAACCACGTAGTTGTTATCAGAATTATCGTTTTCAGAGTTTGAAATTCAACATAATTATAATTCGATTGAAATTCATGTTTGATGCATGAGGGTAAAAATATTAATTTGTCTTATCACTAGCTAGTTAGGATAATATTATGGAGATTCGCTGTTTAGTTATTGGCTAGATTTTGAATTTTTCTATAAAAGATTATTTTGAATCGTTTTAAACAAAATTTATATTTTTTTAAAAAATTAATTCATGGATAATTGTCGGATCTTTTCAGTATTTTCATAATGGATCCACGATAAAATTACTAATGTCTCTATTGTAAATTAACTTAATTTACAGTCGAGTCGTTGCAACTTCATCGTTCCAAATGCTCCTTTTACTTGTCCATATATAACGTGATAGAAAACTTGAAGGTTGGTACTTAAGTACTGAGTTAATTTCAAACAAACTTAAAAAATTAATTAAAGAGTGGTGGTGTAATATATATATATATATATATATATGTCCGCCACAATGTTCTCTAGAAATGGTCACATTTTTACATGTGCGCAAGTGTTTAATTTACTAGGTCAAATGTTGCTAATATATGTTGTTTGTATGATCAAATTAATTATATTCCTAGATTAATTAAGTATAAGAAGAGTGGTTAAAAACAATAGCTAGGATCACGGATCACGCGTGCATTTAGTTATCAAGTTGATTAACTAATTAATTAATTAGAAGTTTAATTAAGCGCTTTTAGAGTTGAAAGATGTGATGTTCACAAAGTAAAGCTTGCTTAATTGACTATATTGTAGCATTGCATACAAGTAATAATAATAATTAGTTATTCATTATATGCAAAAACTATGGTGGAGAGTTGTTCTTGTGGTGTATATTATATTAATTATTTGATAATTGTCGAAATTAGAGGGGCAGCGAAAACTTACAGATTGAATAATCAGTATATTCAAGAAATTGAGGTGGCATCGAGAATGTGAACTTTATTAACTAAACTTGTGAATTAATACTCTATCAGATTCTAGATGTTTCCTAATGCATGACCAAGTGTTTAATTAATAAAACTACTAATTAGTGTTTCAACTAGTACAAATCAAAGTTTTAATTTAACCAAATCAAATTAAATTTAGCTTCTTGTGCGCCAAAAATACAGCCAATCAACCACAGACCAACATGTGCAACCAGCAAAGCGAATCCACCGGCATGGTTACAAGTGTCGCGCAACGACTCGCAGCGTTGACAATGATTAATAAAGTGGTTATGGGACAAACCCACATGATTTAATTAAAAGTAAACAACCATTTGGTCCATCCACCATTTCCTTTAATTTCCCCTACTTAAAATTAACCTAAAGGTGGTTTTAGTGCCACCCAAAGCGTAGACCTCAAGGGAAGGGGGGGGGGCTCCCTACCTTGACTTGGTCCTTTTTCTTTTGCTCCCTCCCCTCTAAACAAGAGAGCGTGACACAAAAAAGACTAACACTAAAGTTAAAGTGTACTAGATTAAACCATATAGAGATTATATTAAATTTATTTATTAGTAAGCAAATCTTCTTCTCAGAGGCCTTAAGATTTTGGGGAGAGGTTTGGTGGCATAGGCATGCGTACTTTTGTCATTTTTCTATATATATATATATATATGTGTGTATTTGGGCTTTTTTTAAAAAAATATTATATGTTTACTTTAATTGATTTTGTTTCCATAGGTTGCTTGGTCTCCAATTGCCTTTGAGAATCAAATCCCCATGAAAAAGAGTATTAATAAGGGATTAATTAGTTATATAAATTGTGAGGTGCTGAATTGGTCAGAGAATGGATCAATGTGAGTCTCTCATACTGGGGCTTATCTTCTGTGGAGGCTTGATAGAGGTTTTAATTGAGCAAGGGCCATGTTATAAAATTATTTGAAAATGTATTGAAGAATTATTTCTATTTGATAGTTAAACATGATCTATAATATTTAAAAAATTCTATTTGTTATAAGGATAGAGATTTTTACAATCTTTTTTCTCAAAATATGAAACTATAAGGAACACAAAATACTACAAAATTATGTATGACGAGCAGCTGAGGAGTCACGCACAACGAAGAGGGGCGAGCAAGCGAGGAGGCGGAGAAAGAGCGGCGAGTAGGCGAAGAGGGGCGAGCAGGCAAGGAGCCACGCAGAACCCACATAGGAAGTTCGGCCCTCGGAAGAGGTTCGGCGCTAGGATAAGGAAGAGAGAGAAATAGAGGGCAAGTCGCTCGGGGCTAGGCTAGGAGCGCGCTCGGAAGCACACGAAGCATAACAGCACGCCACATCAGCCAAATGTACAATAACATAATACGTCAGACGAAAAAACCGACAAATAGTTCTTATATAGATATATTTATGGTAATTAAGGCATGTATGTATGGTGACAAGTGGGGGCATCAGGTGATTGATGTATGTATGTGTGTGTGTGTGTGTGTGTGTGTGTGTGTGTGTAAGTCTGCAAGCTGAGGAGGGCATCCAGCTACAGGCAGAAGAAGACAGGAGGAAGAAAAGAAGAGTGCTGACAGCAGGGTGAGGGAGGGGAGAGAGATTGCAGAGAGCCTCTCAAGTCAGAAGCCACTATGAGAAAGTGATGTGCAATTTCAAAGGGATGTGCAACTAGAGCTTTCTCACTGTGATATTACCCATCTAATCATGTTCAACTAAGTGGACAAAATGGAATTATTTTTACCTTTTTCCTTTCTTTTTGGGAGTTCTTTAACTAAGATAATAAAGGAAAAATTACATTCCACTTTTGAGACAAAAGCTTGATAAAAAAAGCGATTAATCATACTTTAATTAATCATACTTTTCATGAGTGGTTGCGATGTGAAATTTGAAGTTAATCATAAATAACTATCTGGATTAGCACCACCAATCGACTTACATCCAACTTTAGAAACGAAATTGATATTTAAATCAAACTTTGCAGGTAAAATAGTCAACAGTAAAATTACTCTATCTGAAACTCAAATGAAATTAAAATTAGAACTAATAATTTATGGACTAATTTTGTTTATTATCCCAAATGTCCAATATTATCTGTTATAAGACCTATAGCCTGGATGCAACATCCTTAAACCTTTTTAAGACTTAAAAACAAAATAATTAAACGCTTGAATTCCTGGGGTTTAATCCCAATTTCCTTTTTTTTTTTAATCCTATAAGTAATATAATTAGCGATAAAATACAATTAAATAGTAAAAAAAAAAAAAAAAAATCTATCCCATGGTTCGAACCCAACATCATTTATAGTTGAGAGGTATTTTGACGTTACGTTATTATTTTAAAAAATTATTATTGATACATTCTAAAATTATATATATATATATATATATATATATATATATATATATATATATATATATATATTATATTTTAATAAAATTTATTTAAAATTTTGTAAATTTTAAAATTAATTTTTTTTTTTCGCAATTGGCCTGCTAACATTTATGTGAATTTTGACCTTACGTTATCCTCCTCTTCTCATTCTCTCTTTGTCTATCCAAATTTAAAAAATTATTCTCTTTACATTTTTTTTTTCTTTTTTTCTTCGTTCATTAAATCTCTAAAAAATATTTTAAATATAATTTTTTTATTCTTGTTTTATTTTATTCTTTTTGTTTTCTCTGTCAAATTTTAAAAATTACTTTAGACACGATAAATAATTTATCATGTCTAAAAATATAAAAAATTATTAACCGTCTTCAATTTAAACACCCTGTGCTTATGTGGCTTTTGCATAGTGCTTATTTGACAAAAATAAGACTAATTTTATAAATATAAATTTTAAAAAATTATTTATAAAATCTTTTTTGTTAAAAGATTAATTACCAATTTTTCTTTAAAGAAATGAGTAATACAATCAGTACAGCCCATATTGGACGTAAGATACACATTTTCCTCGTCGCCGAATAAAAATTTCTTCACAAATTATTTTAAAATAATTAATAAAATTTATATATATTAATGTATAAATATATATATATATATATATATATATATATATGAGCAATGCTACATGTACACCCCGAAGGGGTGTACATCATACATCTCCACTATTTTAATGGTGACGATATCTTTTACGGGTCACATCAAGTGACCCATCATCACACCCCCACCCTTAGATGGGTGGAGGTGTGAGATGTACACCCCTTACGGGTGTACACGTAGCATTTTCCTATATATATATATATATAAATGTATCACATACGCTCCATTCTGAGTGCACAAATAAAAGTTTCTTTTTTTTTTTTTAGTCATTTTACCTCTAAGCCCACATAGTTAACCCATCATAAGAACACACTCATGGTAAATACACCGCATCCATTGAGGGCATTTTCGTCACAAAATGCCGATAAAACTCATCCTCTACTTCGACTCTGTCTCTCGTGAACTCTTCTCTCCGAGTCCAAGGCGTTCGTTGTTTCCTTCTCCATTCCCCATTTCCACGACCTTTCCACACACGCGCGCTCTCTCTCTCTCTCTCTCTCTCTCTCTCTCTCTCTCTCTCTCTCTCTCTCTCGCTACTTTCGAGCTCGATTCCGGATCCTACCGCAGAGTTCGCTTTTGTGCTCTTTCGATTGGCGTAGGGCGAAGAGATCTCAGGTTTCTAATGCGAATTTTCCCTCTTTTTTCCGGTTTTTTCTTGTGTTTATTTGATTGGTCCTCGAATATTTCGGGTTTTTACTTCCGGAATCGGTTTTCTTGCTGCTGGATGGTACATTCATGGTTTAAATCTTTTTTTTTTTGTGTGTGTGGTTTTTATCGGGAGTTTTTATGCTAAAAAACTGAATTTTGTGGTACTTTGGAGGTCTTTTGCCCTGGATTTTTTCTGTGTGATTTCGTATTAATTTCCACCTAAAACATCGTTACCGTATTCTTCGGCAGATTTGATTCCGAAAAGGCTCTTTTTTGCGGCTTTTAGAATTTTTTTTTTTTTTTTTTGGGTTCGATTTGCTTCTTTTGTGGAGAAAATTAGGGTTTTTTGACCTGGATTTCTCTGTTACAGTTCACTGGAGGTGGGGAATTGAAGCTTTTCGTGGTTAGAGATTCGCAACACTATGCGGTCGTTGAGCTTCTCCGTTGATGTACTTCGAAAAGGAATCTCCTTGAATTTGTATTGTAGGGTTATTCTATAACTCTGCTTCTTTTTTTTTTCCTCCCCCACTTTTGTGCCCTTTTTCACTGCTCACTCTACTCTCTCTGTCTCTCTTCTTCTTCTTCCTCCTCTAAATCTCTGGTAACAACACACTTTTCCCATTTGATTCCTTCTAATTGAGGCAGTAAAAGGAAAAAAGAGAGGAATTTTTAGGTCATTCGTCCTCACCTCCTCTCCTTCAAAGATCCCTTTTTTGGTACTCTGTGTGGAGCGGTTTCGATCTATAGAGGGTAAGAGGAGTAGTAATGGTGTGCCAAGCAGCAACGCAGACGAGATTCCGAGCGTTGAAACACGAGAATGGGATCGCCGGTTGCGCCACCATAATCGTCAGGATCATCGCTTGTTTCCAACCGTTGCAGGATTGCCAGGTAACAATGATGAAACAATACTGAAGTTTCTATCAAAATCTATAATTTTTAGCTGATTTTGAAGCATTTGTATCTTTTATGATCTCTACAGGCCGAGTACTTCCGCCACCTCCTCAAGCCCGTCACGTAGATTAGCTGCTCTCTCCCGCGCCATCGAATAAAGGTGGAATTTTTACGGTTTGTTGGAGAAATTCTTGTGGAAGAACATTTGTTCTGTGGTCAATTTTATCTGGTATGGTTGTATTTCTTTGGTTGTTTAAAATCCTTTTGTGTGTTTAAGGGGGAGTTTGTCATTTAGGCGTTTGTTTTACAGGTCAATTGTTTTGATTTGAAACGTGTGTATGGGCAAGGATCGCGATCCTTGGCACCAAGATCCTCGTTCTCCATGGGGATTTGGTACTTTGAACTGCGGTAATAATCTCGGCCCGCCCATTACCGCGCAAGAGAACACCAATTCTATGGTGTTTCCGGTGTATCTCGACCCTTTTGGGGCCGCTGCTTTCTCTGTTAATGGAGCTTCACCCTTTCCCCTGTATCACAATCCGATGATTGCGGCATTTGGGCTCCAAGAAATCACCTCTTCTCAGAGGAAGTTTACTGCTTTTGATCAGTTGAGGAATCAAACAAGCCTGATCTCTACTTTTGCCGCCGCACCTTTGATGACTTCGCAGGGCACGGTGAACCCATTATACATGGATTTGCAGGGGAGTAATGAAACGAATGTTACTGATGGAAATGGTGTTGAGGAGATGCATGAGGACACGGAGGAGATTGATGCGCTCCTCTATTCAGATTCTGAAGAGGAAGCAAAAGAAGAAGAAGAAGAAGAAGCTAGCACAGGGCACTCCCCCGCGATCATATCCAAGGAAAGGAGCATAGAGGAGGTCGCAAGCTCAAAAACTCAACCAACAAAGAAACGAAGGCTTGACTCAGATCTCGACGCATCACTTGTGGACACTGCGAGCTCTGCGAGAGTTTACTACAACAAGAATGACGGTGACGTGGAGTCGAGTTGTGTGGGAGCAGGCGAGAAAAGAGAAGAAACAATTGATGAAAGGGAGAAAGAAGAAGAAGAAGAAGAAGAGATATCTGATGAGCCCAGTTACTACCCGAATAAGCGAATTAAGAGGGAGAGGATACAGGAGACCGTAGGGTTACTGCGAAGGATCATACCGGGCGGCAAGGGTAAAGACGCGGCCACCATTCTCGACGAAGCCATAAGCTATTTAAAATCTCTCAAGCTGAAAACTATGGCTTTTGGAGCTGCTTCTGCTACTACTACAAGCGCACTGTAACCTCCACTATCACCATTCACCACTACTCCCACCATATTACTATAACCTCTACTGATTATTATTATAATGTAGAATGAGTCTTAAGCGTATAAGGCTTTAGGAGTGGGATTAGCAATACAAGCAGTGGTTAACTGTGTGCCTGCGTGCGCGCAAGTGGGAAGGTCCTTTTTTTGGCCCAGTACAATGAGCCGGGGCCGAGAAAGAAAGCGAAGAGCCGGCCAATTGGATTGCTCCACGCGTCACCAATGATTGAAGTTGTGAATCACTACTACTCTTGTGTGAGCAATGAGCATGGCTAGCTTTCTTCGGTGGATTTGGATTGTGGACTCCTCCGGGTCGACCGACGGACCGACCGACGCGGGCTCGTCTGTACTGTACAAGCTAATTTAATCTGTGCGTTATACATCAGTATGTAAACATATGAATAACTTTTACCTCTTTCGTCCTTATCCGCGGCGGTTGGGAGGAAAAAGAGAAAGAAGGGGCTTATGATGGTCCAATAAAGCAGAAAGATACAAGAGTTTTGTATCACAAGAGATAGTTCACTCTCCTTTGTTGATACAGCAAAGTGGAGATAAGAGAAGAAAGAGAGGGGCAGTGACTTTTGACCCAAAGCGAAATGGATTTGTGCGAAGGCGCGCACGCGTGCACGCCAGGGGCGTCGGGGTCCAAAGGAGGGGGAGGGAGAGTGATAGCTCTCCTCTTTTGTGCACTGTATATGTATATGATGGGCTTAGTACCTTTTTTTTTGCCAGGGAAGGTGTGAGAGTGGGTGGGAGTTTTGAGTCTTTTACTTGAGAGATCTTTCTTTCACTACTACTACTACTACGTATTCCTTTTCCTTTCTCATGATTTCGACTGGGGCTTATGTTGAGGATCTTCCTTTGCTTCTTCTGTTTTCATATAAAATTGTAGTGGTTGGGATGTGCTATTTCTTAAAATGTTTATTGAAGGAAAAAAAATTTACTAGTGCTACAGAAGAGTGTTAGTTCACACTCTAATACTCTCCTTTGCATGGGGTCATGGATCTGCTCTCTCTCTGTCCCTCTCTCTCTCTCTCTCTCTCTTAGCACGTGGGGCCAAGTGGAAAGCAGCTATTGTAAAATTTCTTTTATCAGTGATAGTGATTTTGTACTATGCTTCACCTTGTGTGATTATTTCTCTATATAATGGATAATTTTAGGTACTGTTTGATTTCTTGCAAAAGTATGCACATTTTATTTTATAAATTTTTTTTTTTTCTCTCCCCTTCATTTTGAAGAAAAATAAGTGTTTTTGAAATTTATTTATCATGTTTCATGAAAAACTAATATTTTTTATTTTTCAAATTTTTTCTTTAGAAATATAAAAATACCAATTTTTTATAAAATATGAAAAAGTTGTTCATAAAAGTTTGTTTTCATAAAAGTTTATTGGAATTTTATATATATATATATATATATATATATATATATATATATATATATATATATATATATATATATATATTTTGAGGAACCAGACAGTCTTTTATATATGCTTGTGTCATGTTTGCTTCATTTATAGATTGCTTGGCCAGATTTTTGTGAAAGGCCATTTTAAAGCAGCATTTGAACTTTATTTATTTGTTTATTTATTTTCTTTTATTGACACCTCTTTGTCTTTTTATATTTCTAATTTGAACTTTTTTGGGCAATTAAATTAAAAATGTTATCGAATTTGCTAATTATTTTATATAAATTAATGAATTTAATTATTTTTTAGCCAAAAAAATTACAGAACTTCATAATTAAAAGCCAATAAAGTTATTAAATTGATGAATATTTTTAATCTAATTAAATACAATATTAAAAAACAAAAAAATAAAAGGGGAGAGAGAGAGGATTGACTATGTAGTGGTCTAAAATTAAGATATTGCAATATTAATGCTTTTTAATAATTTGTATAAATTGATTTTACACCTTTTGCAATAAATTGTTTAAATGAATAAGTTATACTTCTATATTTGATAATATCATATCGTCGACACTAATCATTAATTTCAAAAGCTCGAACTAATAGAAATACGCAATTAATTTATTTAAAGTGTACCGATACAATGCTCACGAGTCTCGACCGGACTTAGTCCATCGCGAGTGTTAGATCTATTTGAAATCACAGTCCCACTTAATTTATTAGGCTCGTTCAACTCAATTTATTAGTTTTCTAAATTTATTGTTATGAAATAAAAATTTAAATCTATTTTTAACTAATAAATAAATATCCAACAGATAATTTCCAGGAAAATTTACAATGGAATTGATTTGGTGTACACAACTATGCTTCATTAATAATATAATACAAGCTTTATTGGTGTAAGCACTTTTAGGTTTGGTAAAATGTTGCCATATGTTGTCATTAATGGCTTTTCCTTGGGCTAAAAAAATTTTATTTAATGGTGGTTTGTTGCAAATGTTGTCATTGTTGTGTTACTGATCAATTTCCCCAAAAGCAGCAATCAAACACTTGTGAAAAAAAAAAAAAGAATTCGACAAAAGTACATAAAATTATATTTCTTTATTTTTTCATAAATAAATTATTATTATTATTATTATTATTATTATTATTATGGTATGCAGTGCAATCTTTTTTAGAATTCTAAACTTGGATAATTAATTGTATGACTTTTCGTCATGGGGATTAAAAAAAAAAAAAACCAAATCCAACGAAAAGGATATTTTGGTGGTAAATTTCGAATTCTATATGTTGGTACCTAATTAGTAACTTAACACAAAACATCTTATAATCCTGTGTACTTGAATGGATACAGATCATTTCTTATATTACGAACTATTTCTTCTTCGTTCCAGGGACCCGAAAAGTAGAAAAAAAGGTACTGCATCTTTAAATACATCAAATATTAAGAAGGGATGCAGTGTTCCTTATTAAAAGAATAGAATAAAATAATATAATAAATTACTAATATTAGATGTTTCCGTTATTTTTTATATAGCGTACGACTAAATGTGGGCCAAAATCCAAGTTGAGATCGAGTGTAGTATTTTATCCGTTTTAAGTAGGCCTGCTGGCCAGCCCATAATTAAGCCCAAAAAGTCCTGAACGGTCATTCCGCCCACCTTCCATTAAAATTACAATTAAAATTAAAATAAGTAAATAAATAAATAAATAAATATATAAGTAGTCCGAACCGGAACCAAAATCCTGGCCGAGGAAGCTCCCTCGGTTTTGCTTCTTCTTTATTATCTTATTATTTGATTTTAACGCGAACGCGAAATTAATCCCCTCGCTTCCTCCGCTCTCTCTCGCTCGCTCGCTCGCTCGCTCGATCTCCGCCACCGCGCGTCTTCTCCGCCATCGGCGGCGGCGCCGGCGATGTACAAGCTCGGAAGGGGCGGGGGAGGTGGCGCCGCCGGGAGGGGCGGCGGGAAGAGGCCGCTTCCGCCGCCGCCGCACCTCGGCCGCGGTGGCCCCCGCGCCCCCATCAGGGGCGGCGGGGCAGCCGCCGCTTCCCGAGGGCGCCCCGGCGGGCCCGGTGGCGCCGCGGCGGCGGCGGCGGCGGCGGCGGCGGCGGCCGTGGCCTCGCGGGACGAGACCTTCGGCCTCGCGCGAGAGGACCCCCTCGAGTTCGGGGCGATCATACGCCTCACCCCCGACCTAATCGAGGAGATCAGGCGCGCCGAGGCCCAGGGCGGCGTCGCCAGGATCAAGTTTGACTCCAACTTGAACAATCCTTCGGAGAACGTATGCCAATTTGATTATTATTATTATTTTTTGCTTCAAACCTATTTTCTTCTTATGTATGGAATTGCTCGAGCTGTTGATTCGTATATTGCATTGCTCTGATGTGCATTGAGCTTTTGGGGATGCTAATTTGTTGGAACGGGAATTGAGTTAGTATTGGAAAGTATCATAACTTATTGTGGATGGTCCGTAGTGTGAATGCATTTAAGTCATTCTCTAGAGAGAACTTATCTTGTAGCACGCTATATAGTTCCATTCAAAATTGGGCTTGCTGTTAGCAAATTTTGACTAATTTGTTCGCAGTTCGTCAATTCCTATTTACAAATCTATCTATATATATATGAGTAGAATGCTTCGTTTTTATGGTAATTCGTGCTAATTATCTGGTACTAGAGATGAAAACTATTTCCAGTAATTTGATAAAGGAGACCCATCACTATGATTTGTATTTGTAGTTTGCTTGAATATGTAGCCAAACTCATATCTTGGAATAAGGCTATGTGTTATGACATGCATTATCTGGTATTTGCTGATTACTATGTGAACTATATTTTTAAATTTTTATATTTTCTCCTAGAAAGACAAAGTTTCCTATCCATGCGTTATTCTCTTATATACATTCTGTTGATCTGTATCAGGTCATAAATGTGGGTGGCAAGGAATTCAAATTTACATGGTCAAAGGAACTTGGTGACCTATGTGATATTTATGAGGAACGTCGTAGTGGAGAAGATGGAGATGGATTGCTTGTCGAGTGTGGTTCTGCTTGGAGAAAGCTGAATGTACAACGAATTCTAGATGAGTCAACAAAGAACCATGTCAAAATGCGCTCTGAGGAGGCTGAACGCCAATCTAAATCTCGAAAGTATGACATATGATTAATCTGCTGTGCCCTACCACTCTCCCTTTTACCTTTTTTTTTTTTAGCAATATATACTATTATTTCATGCCTTATAATTCACTCGCCATGCATCACAGTTTAGAATTTAAGCGGATATTATGTAGATGTGCTCTCCATTTGGCTGTTAATGGCGTGTGTTTTTTTTTTTTTTCCTACATTATGATATGTTGACTGGACTTCCCTTTTGTATAACAGAGCAATTGTGTTAGACCCTGCAAATCCTTCTGTGAAAAGTCAGGCTAAATCAATGGCTGCAGCTGCAGTTGAAGGCGAGTACTTCAAAGTTTGTTTTTATAATTTACATTTTATTAACTTTTTCGTATAAGAACCATGTTGGAATATGTAAACTGGTGGTGTTGAGGTTTTATGAGAGCTTTACGGTGCTTAACTAATACTGAAATTGGTATTATTACAAGGAAGAATTGCCTTTTGTAAGTTCATATTCTGCCTATCATGTTACTGCAAATGATCAAGAGCAGTACTTGTGGCTAGTTTCCACTACATTAATATCTCATACATATTTGCAGTGCTCCCTTTCTTCCTCCCCACCTCTCTTGTTTTCTAGATTTTATTTGTTTTAATCACATTTGATGGTTCCTTTCAGGAAGCATGCGGAGGACGGGATGGAAGAAAAAGGAACCCTTTTTTAAGAAGAGAAAGGTTGAATCAGGTCAAGGTTATAGCTTTGTCCTTTGCTTGTGAATTTAATTGTAATAAGCTTCATCTATGTTATTGTCAAATGCCATTCTATGTATATAAGAGGTATGAAAGTCGCTTGTTACAGTTTTTGTTTTTTTTTTTTAATGTAGTTCAGTAGGCTTTTCATTCTACCTTTGCCTTATTACAGAACAGTGAATTGCAATCTTGTCTAACATATTCTTTTACTTTGCTTCAGCTCCCACTGTTGCTCCGCCTAAATCTATTACAAAAAGTGGATTATTGTCTAACAATGTTGTGAAAGGAGTTCCGTCAGTATCGCCTGTTCCCTCGCCTCCTGAGCAATCTGGATTGGCCGTTTCAGCATCCCCTGTTGGAATTTCAACTGCTTTTCGTGGAAATTTAAATTATGAAGAAATTACCCCTGCAAACGTAAATAAAGAGGAAACTAGCAACTTTGAGAAAGAAACACCTAGCAAGGCTGCAATTGGAGTAAAAAACCGAATAAGTGGACGTTCTGAGGACATTGGTGATAAACCAACAGATTTGCGAAACTTGTTGATAAGTCTACTCTCGGAAAATTCGAAAGGGATGAGCTTAAAGGTATGCTTTATTTTCGACAACCATGTTGGTTAGTTGCTCTATATATGTTCATCACTGTTTTCTTTTTGTGGCAAGGCTAGTAATTCCTTTCACCTACAAATAAAAAGTTTAGTTACTATTAAGTATCAAGATTTCTGCTGAGCAGAGCCAAATACCAATATGATCAACTTTGCATGACCAAAACTACTTATTTTTGCTACTTGCCTATGTTATAAGTTTAACATCGTGAGGAGCATTCCTTCTCTGCTTTGGTCTTGTCAAGTTACCTTCAAAGTCTACTATGTGAGCTGCGGGAATTAATTTCAGACAACTTCAATCTGTCATGTAGAATTCAAATGGTCCAAAAGCTAGTTAATCTGATATTATGGTTGTGCATTATTTATCCCTGCTGCCAAAAGCTAGTTAATCTGATATTATGGTTGTGCTTTTAACACCATGCCTTAATATTTTTCCAGGCTTTGGAAAAAGCTGTTGGAGAATCTATTCCAGGCTCTGCAAAGAAAATTGAGAGTATCGTAAAAAATGTAAGTAATATATAAATCTCTTAGAATGCAAATGTCGAAAAAATCAAGGCCAAATCTTGAAAGCAGAATTTTTCTGTCTTATTCAAACCAGATTGCAAATCTCCAAGTGCCAGGAAGGTATTTTCTGAAGTCCGGAGTGGAAGTTGAAAGCTCTAAAAGACACATATCTGACAGTGGAAGGTAATGGCATTGATTTTTTTTTTTTTTTTTTTCTTGTGCCATCCATTTTTATTTGACTTATTGCTTAGATATTTAATCTTGGTTATTAAGTATTGTTGCTTTCGTTCTGTTGAGAGTTCCTCTAAGCCTTGTCGATAGTTGTCTTTCAGATATGTCACTTTTTTCCTTGTAGTAATTATATTCATGCTTAGATTTCTAGATCAAAGTGCCTTCTGTCACTATATATTTGAAAACGAAAATTCTGTAACTACCTTCCATTTTAGCCACTTCTTTTCACCAGTGTAACCATGTTGCTAAGTAGATAGTAAACCACTTCTTCTTATTCAAGAGGATGAATCCCAATACTGATGTTAGTGTTTAGATAATTTTGCTTGTTGTTTATATGTTACACAGGATTGTAATCGTTAGGTCCAGTGTGTTCTGATATTAGTATTTTAGGTAATTGGCTGGTTCATTTTATGTGATTCTCAAATAGATGCACATACGTGTGTTGCAATAAAGTAATATAATTCTGCAATATGGGTTGTACTATATCCTACAACATTATTTTATGGCTTTCAATTTCAGTTGGCCTTTGATAAGATTGTACCTCTTTTATCTTTCGAAGGTCATTAACTTTATATCATTTTATCGAGAAAAAAGGCATGACTATGTGATCGATGATACTATTCTGAGATAAATGTGCATTTTAATCTTCACAGCTCTCCAGAGAATGCACCTCTTCATGCATTAGTTGCAGAATCAATCACTGTGGACAAGGACATCATTGAGAAAATTGATGAGAAAGCCCATTCAGACTTGAATGTAGAAGAAGAATTAGATCCTTTTGAGAAGATCGACATAGGGGGATCCCCAGAACCCATTGTTGGTGATCAGAAGGTCAACAATGACAGCGATGCAAGAGCTTACAGTTCTAGTGAAAGCGGTAGTGACAGCGACAGTGAAAGCGATAGCAGTGGCAGTGGGAGTGACAGTAGTCAAAGTAGAAGCAAAAGCAGAAGCCCTGCAGGAAGTGCTAGTCCGAGCAGCAGTGACAGTGAAAGCGATGGTTCCTCTAGCAGCAAAGAGGGTTCTGATGTGGTAGTTGATATTACCGATGATGAGAAAGAAGTGGAGCATAAAACAATGGAAGCTGACTTAAACTTGTCTCCCTCTCCTGGAGAATGGAAAGCACCTGAAGATCAGAATGAGAAAAGTACTTTTGGAACGAATCAAGAGAAAAGTGTTGCGTCACCATTCTTTAATTTGAATGATTTTGAAAAGGATGATGAGGCAATTCATGCAACTGCAGATACTGAAAACTTGTCTCATGGAATGAACTCTAAGGACCATCAAACATTGGGTATTAAACACTCAATGGATAATCAAAGCAATCGAGTTCTGAAACAGAGCTTTGATGAAAAGCAAACAGCACTGAAGGATGAGCCTATCCAGGAGCTATCAAACATCAATGAAAGAAGCTTGAAATCCAAGTCAAAAAGGTCCTTGGGTTCTAAGAGCTTTCTGGAGAAGCCAGAAACTGCTAAAAAGCCAAGGGCTGCAAACTTAGCACAAGTCATGCCCCCTGGAAAAACTATGGATGCATCCATTTTGGACATGGCGCATTATATGTTTCCTGATGGACCTGTGCTGGAAAGGCCGAAGAAGCAGATAAATAATGCTGAGTGGGATGGACGCCCAAGTTTAAATGCTGATCAGTCAACGCAAAGATATGAACTGATTAATTCTAGGAAGAAGGTTGTAGATAATATGCAGAGAACTGGCAATAATGTGGAAAACTTGGGAAGAGGCAATACGCATGAAGGAATTTCTGTTCGATCTGATGAGTTGGATTCATTCACTACAAAGAACAGGAGCACAGAGAATAAACCTTCCGTACCAAATGAAAAAATGCGTAAATTTGGGAAAAATGTTAACACCGACTCGAATGATAAATATTTAACTAAAAATGCTAGGGATTCTGACAAGCATTTAATTGTTTCTGACTCCTATGAGAGAAATTCCACTGAACTTAGTGGAATTATCAGAGATAATGGTCAACTTTCACGCAAGAACAAGCTTGATTTTGAGAAATCCCCAGCTAGTGGGGAAGGAAGAAGGCTCCAAAGAGAGCTTTCTGATCTTGAATTAGGTGAATTTCGTGAACCTCTTGTTGTTGAGGAGTCTGCCAAGAATAAGAGACAATTTGAGAAAAAAGGTTCTTTCAAGTCATTAGAGAATAAGGTGAGTGCTGTTGATATCACCAGTTCTGATATAAGTAAGGGAAGAATTGCTCCAAATGAACTTAATGAACAGAAGGAACTATCACCCTTGCTTAAGGATACCACGAGGCCTCCAAAAAAGGCAATGCTTTCTCAAAATCAGCAGTTCTCGAGGATTAACCATTCTGCTTTCGAGAGCGTAACTCATTTGGATAAGTTGGCCGAAGTAGCTAATAAGAATGACTCAAGAGAAAGCCGGGGTGTGAATCTGGATTATGCAGGTTCCAACAAGAAAAGTCCTGTTGCTAGGTTTCCAGAACATGATAATAAGCATGATGGTCAGATGGGCAATAAAAAGGTAATGGAGTCCAAAACGCAGAAGTCAAATGCCCTTGGAATGACTGTGGAAAGAAGTAAGAATAGTTTTGCTGTGGAGAGTGATGTTAACGGCAGGAAAAGAATGGATTGTTCTTCTGATGAAGATAGTTTCTTTTACTTAAAGTATGACAAAGATGAGCCGGAGATCAAGGGCCCTATAAAAGATTTCTCGCTGTAAGCCCCACACTTTTGCTTTGTTAATACTCAAACTATTTGTTAGTTTCCTTGCATTTTTTTTTTCCTTGATAATTGCTTAAATGAGCTGTGCTATTTGCTGCAATTTTTTTTATAGCTCTTCTCTCTTTATATATATTTTGCTAATCTGTTGACGTGATGCATAATGATGATTTCCACCTTATCTCTTTTTAAAGCAGAAAAAATCTTATTTTGCTCTAATTCTCTTGCAGATACAAGGGATACGTGCAGGAGTACAATGAGAAATACGAAGCCTACTGCTCTTTGAACAAGCAGTTAGAAAAAACTCGGTACATCTATAGATTTGCTTGTTTTGTGGGTGTTTGGCCATGCTGTAGCGCCCGCGTTCGTGGATAGCAAAAAAATGGTATTTTGAGAAAGCTCGGCATTTGGAGCTTTCTCAAAATACCATGTGTTGTGGCCTGCTTGTGGGCCCCACCGCGCGGCCAAACGGACCCTTTATAGTGTGTTTGATATGCTTTCCCTTCCTTTTTGTCTGCTAGTTTTTTTTTATGAAGGCGGTTCACACATATCACTTAGTCTCATTTATTTATTAAAACAGTTTAATAATTTGTCATATGTATCAATCCATTTCATGCAGGAATGACTTTCTCAACATTGGGCGTGATCTTGAGTTTGCTAAAGAAAGTGATATGGCTGAATATTTTAGTATCGTAGATAAGCTGAAAGACATGTATCGCCAATCTGAAGCGGTATGTTTCCCATATTTTAACATCACTAAATAAACTCTCTGATTGTCCGAGATGTCTCTCTGCATGCAATAATACATGTTATGAACATGAGAGACAGTGGTCGTTCATGCAAATGCGTTTATATTATACTTTGTGGTATTCTTCTTGTTGCTAGTATTAGCTATAACTATCTATTTTACGTACTCCACTACTCCTGTTGCCTTATCCTTACTATAATGTTATATTTTATGCAAAATAGTCTTACCTGTGTGTGGAGATTCCAAAGGGTTTTTCTGTTTCCATTTGATGTGCTATTCGATCATCACATGGAAACCTGATTTTCTTACCTAAATGAATTAATCTCTTAAAAAATGTTTTTCTCTATGTTTGTTGTGTTTGCCGTATATGTCACTGCATGAATATGTTAGATCCTCTTTTTAGTTCCGAAATGGTCATTGTAGGGGGATAATTTTGATAAATATTTCAGACTTGATTAATATATCTTCTTAAATCATATACCTGAACTGATCCATTAGGTCATTCATCTGAGAATTTGTTGGCACATTTAGTGACTTCTTATTTAGTTGAACTTTTACATGTATATATTTTAACAAATAGTCCTGGAGGTAGGAATTGTTGTGAAATGAGGACAGAAACATCAAGCATAAGTTGCTTGAGCATCTTCTATGTAAAGAATTCTCTCTCTCTCTCTCTCTCTCTCTCTCTCTCTCTCTCTATATATATATATATATATATATATATATAGAGAGAGAGAGAGAGAGAGAGAGAGAGAGAGAGAGAGAGAGAGAGAGAGTCCGTCTACTATGCTGGTACAAGCACCAAGCAATTGGTGCTTGTAAGTTTTCTACCGTTAGATTTATCCCTTTGACTAATTTCATCTTTTAGATCATTCTGTTCCACCAACCACCACTTAATTCAAGAAACCTATTATCATCCTAACCACACTTTTTTTCATCCAAGGGCTAAAAATCTACGAGCACCAATGATTTGGTACTTTTAAAAGTATAGGAGCTCAATTTTATATATATATATATATATATATTTATTTCTCATTAAAAGTTGCTTCTTCCTCCAAAAGAACTTTACTATGTTTGCATGTTAATATCTGGCTGCAGAGACACAAGCAGATGAAGAAAGTTTTCATCCTTCTGCATGAAGAGTTGAAGGTGTGTTTTCAACTTATCCTCAAACTATGATTTATCCCCCTTTTTCCCTGACACCTTATTGAAATATCCTAAATGATAGTCAGTCTTATTATACATATTGTTTCTCAAAGTAACAAGCACATGCTTATGAAGTAATGTTGTTCACAGAGCATCAAAGAAAGAATTAAAGAATTTGCTGAGGCTTATGCGAAAGAGTGAACATGTCTCGCTATTTGAAAGCCGATGTCATGTTAGTTTCTTTCCAGCTAACTCTGCTTTGTATTATGAAGATATTTAACTTACGCCGACTAAGGATTTCTTATCTGTCGCACCATGCAGAACATTTATGGTTGTTTCTCAGAGGCAGTCTTACTGCACCATTGCAGAAGTTTGAAGCACCGAAATTTGGGGCATCACCTTGTGGAATAAAGAGTATTTATTTGGTTTTAATTACTTGATGGAGGGGCCTCAATCAGCAACAGAGATATTAAGATGCCACAAACCTCTGTGGCTCATTCAACACCCTCAATTGTGGGCATCAGGTTCTCAAAAAGCATGTGTAAGCTGTGGCAGAGATAGCACTCTTTTCACTGTTCTTTAACTGGAGGGCACTTTTTTAGCCATATTGGCAATAGTTTGACGACGCTGCTGATGATAACCCCGGCAATTTCGCATCTTGGTCCTTGATGGAGTGGCTCGCCTTTTTCTTTGCTGTAAATATTAGTGGCAGATGTCTTCTTCTGTAAAATTATTCGGACCTTTTCAGGTACTTAAAAAGTTGTATATTAGAATTTAGAATATAATTTTGTGAAACGAACAACGAGGGCATGCAGGGAAGTTCTATGGTCAGCTTTGCGGAGTGTGCTTGGATTTACCAGAACAAGATGCTTTTCAATATATGGAGGGTTCTCGAATGATTAAAGATAATATTCTCTGGAGGAACAAGATGCTTGTTAGCAGTAAACCTATAGCTTGTTGAAGAGCTGCTGCACTAGAAAGAGTGTAGAAAATCTCAGTTGTCGATCTACACCGCGAGTCTTATGTAAAAGGTGAAAGAACTAGTCCACTAACTATTTGGGAGGGAAATATATTTAACTTGTTTCTTGGCAGTATGTTATATATATATATATCAAATAATTTAGCTATATTTCAGTCTGTACCTGATAAATTATTTCACTCTAGCTTTAGGAAGCAGGGTTTTTTCTTTCATTTTTATTTCCACCTTTTTATTCACTTTTTTTGTAACTTGTAAGAATAAGGTTGCAGTGAGCGATATACCTTGTTGGAATGGTTGCGTAGAACAGGGGTTGTTTGGGAAAACCCTAAATTCAAACGTTATGGGTTTTTTTTTTTTGTCTTTTTTTTTGTAAATTTTATACATTGGATGATATAGTTTTGGGGATCTGCTGGTGAGGAATATGTTAATATCATGTGGATAACATGCTTCCTTGTGGCATTTGCATGATATCAAGCTGACAGTGCCATGTGAAGCCATCCAAATAGAAATCTTTGGTGCTTTTTACTTTTCCTTTTTTTTTTTTTTTTTTTTTTTTTTTTTTTTTTTTTTTTTTAACCCCAGAGAACTAATCTTTAAAATTATTGCGATGTATATGATGTGCGGTTAATTAAACTGTATTTTTACGGAGTGATCTTTTGTATAATTTTTGTTCAATTCTGATAGATATTAACAGCACTATTATATTTTTACTACATAAATTAAATTCATTGAAACTAATCAAATTTACTAGGTGAATAGTCTAACAAATCTATTATTAATAATCATGATAAACTCTGTTAATAACATCATTTCTAGATCTAAGTTCTACTAAAATCCAAATCTGACATTGTCAATTATAGAGATTACAGAGTATAATCTGAAATCAATTAAGCAAAATTTGACGACTTTTTTCGTCGGTACGAAGGTTCTAGGTAACTCGTTCGAGGAGTAGTTGCTTGTTTTCGACGGCATCGAATTCATTCCAGAAGTTTCCACCCAATTAGCATAGTGAAACGTGTGGAAGGTATTGCCTTACCGGGCTTTGCTAGGTGTACATCCCAAAAGGGGTGTACATTCTACACTCCATTCCATTCTGAGATGGACATATCTTTACTCGTCACATCAAGTGACGAGTGAAATTCACCTTATTTCAGAATAAGATGGGGTGTAAGATGTACACCCTCAAATGGGTGTACACTTATACATTCCCTTGTCTAAATATCCTGCTGCTGGTTTTTTTTTTTTTTTTTTTTTTTATTCTTTTTGAAATCTCCTATCATTAATCTCTTTTTTGCCACCCCACCTCCCCACCAAAATAATAATAATAATAATAATAATAATAATAATAATAATAATAATATATATATATATATATATATTTCACCTACCAATTATACCCAGATGAGTCACATCAAATGGCTTTTTCCCCTTGTTTTTCTATAGCTAAAACATTAACCCAATAATTAAGGGCCTGCAATTAGTGGTCCCCTTAAAGTGGGATTAAAACCACAAAATGGAGATTTAATTTTAAACTTATTGGGTTTTTTTTTTTTGTTTAAAATAACGCTGTCAAATTTCTCCGATTCGCCCAATTGAGTCTCAACTCGAACCTAATTGGTCGAAAATGGTTCACACAATTAAAAAAAAAAAAAAAAAAGTTAGCCCAACATGCCACGTCATCAACCCACTATTATATTTACGGTCAAAGTCAAACCCACCAGGGGTTCCCAAATCCAATCATGGCAAAGGAAGGTGGAAGGGGGTGAATATATCAATTCGTTGAGCTGTTAAATATTTAATTGTTGCTAAGCTTATCTCAAAATGTACCTGTAAGTGCCCTTTCTTTTATATATATTACTCATTCGTTGAGCTAGTAAATAAGATTTAGAAGTTTGAATAGTGCTACATGAAAAAGCATAATATAATAAATATTTCTAGTAATTACTTTTCCACCAAAATTACAAAAACTTAGGTTGAAATTTTTTTATTTCTGAAATTTAAAATTATATTTAAGTTTATTATCCGAGTTAAAGTTTTAGTTTTTTCTAAATTTTTATCAATACTTTTCTTAATGATTATGTATGTAGCAAGAATAATTTAAAGTAAGGCTAAAGAGACATTAATTAAGAAAAATGTGATGCCATTTTCTTGTCTTTTTTTTTTTTTTAATGTTGGTAGAATTTTTTTAAAAGAAAAAAATAGCAAAAAAAATAAAAAATCACTCACAGAAAATTCAGTTCATAGTTCAGTCATTCAAACTTCTCCCGCTGCTTTATTAATTTTCTGATCCACGTAACAACGGATAGGAAATCTATATTTGACTGCTGAAAAATTACTTTATTTTTAATTATTCAGATCCAGCAATATTGAACGTTTATATTATTTTATTATGTTAAAAAATTAAGGATTTGATCAATATATTAAATAACAACCTGCTATTCTGATACCTAATTAAGAAAGTTTTTCCTTTTTTCTTCTGAAAATCTAAGTTTGGGGTACACTAATGGGTACACTTTGGAGTGCACCGCACATTTTTCATGTTTTACTACGGTTAGTTGATATAATCCACCCTCAAAAAGGGCCTGTTCATCACCGCCCACTCAATGGGGTCCCGACACCTCTCTTTTCTTTTTTACCAAAATACCCCTCAAGCCTACTCTATTTACCAATTTACCTTACAACCATCTATACGGATGCAAACGGAGCGGATCCGCATGGGAGGGTCTTCCCACCTTCTGTACTATGTTCTATTTTCTTAACGGATCAAAATACATTTAGAGTCCATTAATTTTTTTTATATTTTTTTACTCTCATTTATTTAAAAAATTTAAATATTATGATATGAATTCGATGCGATATAATACGGTGTATGTCAAACGATACTGATGAGTGCAGATAAAAAATATCGTGCAGATGGATATTTACATACTTGCACTTATTGCTTCATTAGGAACGGATCAACATAAAAGTTACCGACCCGATCCATTTGCATTAGCATTCATACCCTCATCATCCCAACTCCTCGTACCTCCACAGGTAATCCGACCATATATCCCCTCCTATTCCAAAACCACCCCGATATTTCCTCGAATTCACAGCTCTGCCACTTAAAAGGCCCCCTTTTCCCATATAATCAATCCACCTCCCTTTTTTTTTTTTTTTTTTTTGATCTCAATTTCCTTCTCTCTATTCCCTCTTTATTCCATCCTTTTCCTTATTCCTGAGCTCTATTCCCCAAACCACAACAAATTATAAGTTCGTAAAACTCTAAAAACAATAACTATTATCTCTCGATCTTATTCTCTTTGTTTGGGGATGAGATGGGGAGCAAAGGAGGAGGAGGCGGAGCGCCGCCGCCGCCGCCGCCGCCGCCGCCGGTGGTGTGTTGCATGTGCGGCGATCACGGCCTACAGCAGGAGATATTCCGGTGCAAGATTTGCTTATTCCGCTCTCAGCATAAGTAAGAATCGATCCATCTTAGTCTCCGTGTTCATCATCGATCGTATGGTTATAGCTATATTATTAGAGAATTTTATACATTCAGAGCAAATTTTAATTACTATTTCTAAATGCAAAGATACAATATCAAAAATTGGTCTGAATATATTAATTAATTCTCGTATTATTAGTCAAAGGTTTTGTCACACGCATTTTCGTGATCATTTGTTATAATTCTATGTTACCAGCTTCGGGATCGAATCGTCTTAGATTTATTTCCATCCGTACAAACATTTTTTTTTTGCTCAAATTAAATGTCGCATGTGATTATTGTAATGTCCAATATTTCATAGTTTATTATTATTATTATTATTATTATTATTATTGATGAATCACATTTGCATCTTTTAGTGTGTTAATTTCTCCCTCATTTTGCGGGTATATATGCTGTGAATCTGGCACTGTCACAATTATTGTAAGCAAATTAATCCGCCACCGACGCACAAAGCCATTAAAACCGGAGTTGGATTTCGTTATCATATTTATATATTATATAGTTTGATTAGTTTCATAAAATGATATGAAATCATTATCCTTATACATCAAATTCAAGGGAATAGGAAGAAGAAAAGAAAAGGAATTAAAAAACTTTATTCTCAACTATTATGTGATCGATTAGGCCATGATTCCTAGTTATTACTTACAATTATGTGGCTAGATCCATCTAGATCCATATATATTGTAAGTAATTTTACCTTAACTCCTCTCACTGTTTATACATTGTAGAACATTTGTACACTATTGGTGAGATCGAATCCTTTATGCATGTTTTCTCTACAAAATAATGTAACATTCATGGTTAATTTTATTTGGCCTTTTTTCTTACTTGAATATTCATGCTTTATCAAAGTGCATTTTCATTAGTACACTCTCAATATTATTTAAGAGTAATCCAAATGCGAAAAAAAATTCGATGCGATGCATCGAATCCTATTAGGGACTGCATAGGATAGTATTCAGCGCTGCTTTGAGAGATTCGCATCTAGTTCTCTACATCAGATACTGCAGCGATCTTCTTTTTTTTGGTTGGGCAAAATGAACAATCTCATAGTTCTTCTTCATCTACATCAGATACTGCAGCGATCTTTACCCGAAGGCCGAGTCGTATCGTGCGTGCAATTGGTGTCTAAGGGAGGAAGGAGCAAAGCACCTTCATTATAAAGAAGAGAACACTACAATCGAAAACCACAACTGTAACAACAACAACAACAACAACAACAACAACAACAACAACAACTCGACATCTTCTTCCTCTAATACCATCACTACTAGTAACACCAATGGGACTAATGGGTTAAAGCTCCATCGCGGGTCGTTCTCTTCGCACCTAAACAAGCCAATAAAGAAGCAAAGACTACTATTGAATCGATCGGCATCAGACGTGATGGAGCGGCTACGAACACCGGAGGAGGTGTCGCCGAGCTCATTAGGAAAAGCGAGGCAACCATTTAGAGGCAAAGTGAGAAGGTATAAGCTATTAGAAGAGGTATCTAGCTAGTTAGCTAAGTAATCCATTTGGTATGTGAAAAGTAGTACATACATCCTTTTTTCTTTTTTTTTTCTTTTTTTTTTTCTTTTTTTTTTTTTTCTGTATGTATAGTGTTGTGTAATGAATCTAGAGAGAGTGATGTGAACGTTTGCTATTTATAACTTAAACGAAAAGAGAAGGTTTTGATGTGGTTTTTTTCCTGTCCCATGGGAGTGTTTGGATAAAATTGGAGTGCTTCTTGTTGTAAAAATTAATCTCTTTTGTGACCATGCTGTTCATTGAGGTTGACTCTTTTTTTGTGACTTGGATTTGGGACTTAACTTGTGGGGATGAGGGTGTAAACTGTTTTTAGTTCTTCTATGTAAATTTCTTCAATGGATCAATATTGAAATATTACCATTTGGTACCAAAAAAAATAATTAAATATATATCCGTTTTTACGGCTATTAATGTTGTGGCTATCTTTTATGTGTGAAGTATGTTATATTGAATGCTTTTTTATTCGATCGTGCTAGTTGTCGTAGAACATGCAGTATGACCACGGCGTAATTATCTGTAAAGAATTTTCAAGCTTTAATTAGATAGTTATTTTAAGTTATATGGGTGCTAATTAACTTGTTATAATCAATCTAAGATTTAACCCATATGGTCTTGTGCCCATATCTGGGTCCTGTTTTAGCTTAGGTCGAAGGTTTCGAGAGGTTTTTCATCTTAATCTTGTTTGCATATAGTGGTTTCTTTCTAATTTCCTTGTTCAAGCTGCAGCTTGTCTCACATATGGGTTTAGACGATGCTTGCGCCTAGTTTGTCGAAATATAATTAATCTAAAATCAATGGTTCATTAATTATTCTAACAGTTGATAGAGACACTTTTATAAAGAGAAATAATTGCGCAAGTGATCTATCACGCTAAACAAGAATCGTACCAATTAAAGTGCAATGCATATATATTTGAATAAAAGCTTCTCAAGTGATGTTTATACAAGTCTAACAACACCAAACAACTTTTCTAACCATTAAAAAAGGCTAATTTTGTAGTTTAATCTCTTAGACAAGTCCTTTTTATATATATAGAAGTTGATACTGGTTTAAGTCTAGTGGTTACCTGAGTTGTGTTGTTTGTATCTTGGTGCCAAGTTAACATCAACTCTACTCATAAATTAATGCCATGATGAAATATCTTATAGGCTTGTTAGAACTCTATCCTCAAATTTCTAATCCACAGGCACAAAAATTCCAATTACAATGACCAATAATTAAGACCCCTAGTTTCTTATGTTTTGTCATTATTTCACATTAAAATTGAAATGAGAAGGCTAATTTTTTCTTCTGAAGACAACTGCTACTACTAGGGCGCGCATCTGTGGCCCTTGCATTCAAGGTTCAAAAAACCACTTAGAAATCTTTGGCTAGTACTGGATAAATCCTAGTCACAAAAAGCTAGAGTATAAATCTAACACCTATATATGTTAGAGGTATACATATAGTGTATATATATATATTTTTTGAAATTAAAAAAAATAAAAATCAAATTTTTCTCCTCCTTATATGTGTGCAATGTTTATATGTACGTAGCACAAACGCTTTTTCGTTCTCCTTAGTGTCTATTTAGGCCTACGAAGCGATGATCAAGCGTTTTCATACATGTTAGATGTGACTCAAAATCAGAATCGCTTCGATATTATGATTCAGGTTCGCCGACGACTTCGCGGTGCAATAGAAAATTTTGTGGATGTCTGTGGTGGAAGCGAAGGGCTCGGGCCGCTAAGGAAAAACCCTAAGTTCTCTTTTATTTGTCCTAGAGTGAGATGGAGCGATTGTATCATCACGAACTCTTGTATTCCCTCTTTTCTACATAGTGAAATCTCTTCTCTTTCGCCCGTGGTTTTTTCCCTACAAAGAGTTTCCACGTAAATCTGTGTGTTAATTCTCTGTCGTGCAATTTTGGTTTTAGTTTTCGATCGTGATCGCCAATTAATTTTGTTTAGTTTGTGCGCTCGTTGCTAACAATACATAATTTAGACGTCGTTGCATGCCGCATTTTCATACACAGTACAAGGTCTAGGTTGCTTTCTACAGTTGTACAGTAGTTGAAAATTTCTAATTTATATAATAAAGGGGGTCAGAAACGAGAGTCACATTCGAGAGTCCCCCGGAAGCGTCCCTTACCGGGAGCCCAAAGCGGACGGCGATGCAGGTGAGGAGAAAAGAGTCGGGGGGTTGTGGGGCAGCAAAGCGGGGCCCACGCGACACATGCAAAGGTCGAGGCGAAGTTGCGGTGCATGATGCGCCCGATGTACGGTCCAGATTGATGTCTCGGAGGGGGGATCGAAATAAAGCGCGCGGGCCCCACGCGGGGACCCCCTCCACATATACTTACTATACACGATGCCGCGTTGATGGGGGCCCACCTTTGACTTATCTCCCTCGCATGTGTGTGGGCCCCAGATCATTTGTTGGTGATGGACCGATGGTCGAGTCCGCGTCCCTCAAATACGAATAACTGGTCCGGTGATGTGAGCCCCGTGGGCCGTGCTCAACACGGTTGGGTGGTGGTAGTTGGAGATATCGCGTGGTAACTGTCCACCACGTCGTCCGTGAACCCGTACCATACTTTTCTTTTTTGTCTTTTTTCTGTTTCTCCTATTGGCTGGTTCACGGCTGACGTGGCGGACCTGGTCTGCGGGCTCTCGCTTCACCCCCTGCCGCACCGGGTTTGAAGCGCGCCCGAGTTCCTTCTCATCCCACCCCCCCCTCCTCTCCACACGCAGTGTGATGAGTTTGCACCGTACGCAAACTCGCCACGAATGCAATACGAAAATACACACCAAGGATCGGTGTCGGTTCCAGCTAAATATTATAGTGTACTAGTAAAATTACTTTCATGTGTGCATCCCCTTTTTTTTTTTTGTTTTTAATTTTTTTTCTTCTTATGTGTGGAGAAAACGCATACTTTTTCATAGATACTTACTAATGTTAATAATGCTGGATATATTGTATTAGGATCCATTAATTCCAAGTTGCTTCTAATATCTAAGGTGCTTAAAAAGGCTTGAAAGAGTAATTATTTTATTTATACTTAATTTTGAAGCTAATTGGGTTACTTGTAGTGGTACCTCTTACCTCACAGCTAACGGTTGTTAACGTGCTAGGTGGAACTGGACTCAGGCCCAATTAGCTAACGGTTCTCGTGTCTTTTTAGTGCAGGCCCAGCCGAAATTGAGAAAGGGTTGAAATAGGAATATTGAGGCCCAAATCTTGATTTGTTTTTGGGCTGGGCCTGTTGGGCGTTCAGGAATGGCCCAACCCATTGACAATTGCTGTTGAAAAATTAAATAGATTTGTTAATTTATTTTTTAAAATAAAATTTCTACATAAAATGCTCTAGAAGGGACTGGGCATTTGTTCGCAGTTCTGGCATCCAATGTGTTTGTTTGACAATAAAAAAAGTAAAAATTTGAATATAGTTTTTTTTTTTTTTTTGATTTTTTTTTTTAAAAAAGAATAGTTGATTAAATTATATTAATAAGTGATTTACTCTTCATCCCATATTTTAAATTATACCATCATATAATATAGAGACGAATCACTAACAAGTGTGCATGGTTGATGTGGCGCCACACAATTCTCTCTCGAATTAATAAGGCCCCCATATTTTTTTAGACGATTCTTGAAAAAAAGTGTCTCTAAATATTTTCTAAATATTGATATTTTAAAAAATATTTTATTATTATTTTTAATTTTTTGATATATTAAAATGTCAGAATTTTAAAAAATATTTGAATATATTTTATGGACGCTGGGCATAAAAATCGATATATATATATAAGACGACTCTTTATTTACAAACGTCTTAATTAATTCTTTCAAATATAACGTTAAATTATATTATGATATTTTTAAACATAGTTAAATATTAAAAAATTAATTTTCTTATAGTGAGTGTTAACTGGTCCCAATTTTTAGATCTTGGTCCCATCCATTTTATTACATTGGATTTTGGTTAGGCCTCCTAAGAAAATTATGAACATTTACTCTTTTGTTGGAATCTGGTACATTTACTCTTTTGTTGGAATCTGGTACATTCAAATGGGACCATTGTGGGGTGGGTCAGCTACACATGTACTATGGCCTCTTTTTTTTTTTTTTTTTTTTTTTTTTTTCCCACTAAGTAGTAACTGCACCGTAAATACGTGCTCTAGTGCAAGAGCTTAAAAACGAGAGGAGTGGTAAAAATTATAGTGTAAAGCGTTTCTACCAAACACATGCATGTAATTGTTTTTACTGTATTGTGTTTACTATAGTAATACCTGCAGGTGGAAGCTTTATTACATATTGTTTTGTCATTTTTTGGTGGGTTTTTTATTTTTATTTATTTATTTATTTATTTATTTTTTTTGAAGTTGGAGATGCAAGCGGGTCGGTGGAGTCGGTGATTAGATCTGCTACTATATCAGTTCGATTAATGATATAATATTTTTTAGTTTAGAAACTCGCACAATACGATAAATAAAAATTTATAAAATAAATATAAATAAAGATATAAAAAATAATCACACTTAATTGGTTAATAATATAAAAATATATTATTTTTTTTTTGTAAATTTTTATATTTTAAAAATAATATTCGATTTTGTATCAATATTAGAATTTACGGAACCACCACAAGTTACGCAACAACGAACGAAAATAGAACTGTAATTTTCTTAAAAAAAAATATTAATCAAAATAAAAAATTGTACATGGTAAAAAGTTAGAACTTCGATAGGAAGGTGAGAGAGGGGGCAATTAGTATTAAATATGTAAGTATTGCCGTCGAGAAAGAATTAGCATAAGAGGAGAAAAAAAAATGATAAATATTTATATAAAAATAAAGAATGAAGTGAAAATGAAGAAGAAACAACTGTAGCAAGACCGACGGTGAGAATCGTTTCGATTCGACGAATGATTAAAACAACTGAAAAAAACCAAAAAAAAAATTTGGTCTAGGAAAATGAAAGAGGATTGGCTCAATTTAATTAAAGAAAAAAAATAAAAAGAAATGGTTTAAAAAAAAATAAATGTTTATATTTATATAAGCTGGAATGTATTATGTGTGTTTGAATGTTACAGAAAAATAAAAGGTAAAGGATATGTATATATACTTTAAGAAATGTAATTAAGAATATCTGCAAGAAAATAAATGTAATATTAAGTGTGATAATAGTAGTGAGAGAACCAAAAGGAATTTGTAAGCTCTTCAGGAATGTGAAATATTTGATGGGTGTGGTATAGATGATTAGCGAATAAATTTGGCTCATATATGGACTTGAGCATAATTTAAGATTTGGATAGAGCCAAATTTTGTTCATTTGTTATTACATTAATTTAGGTCAAGTTCAAATCAATAATATAATTTTACCATAATTTGCAGATCAATGAGTATTGATTCTTCTTGTTGGTGAAAGAAGAAAGTCGCTTCAATTCGATTATAAATTAAAACGATTGAAAGAAACAAAGAGAATTTCGATTTAGGAAAAAAAAAATAATTTGATTCACAGTAGTTCGGTTCAGAGGCAGTTCAAAAAAGGAGCATGTGTGTGAGAGAGAGAAGAGGAATAGTTCGGTTCAGAAAAAAAAAAAAAAAAAAAGAAAAATAAGAGAAGAAGGCAGCTCAGCTTAGGGATACGATTCGTTTCAAAAGAGGGACGTATGAGAATGAAAGATAGTCTACCATGTGGCAAAGTTATTAGAAATTCATATATACTAGTGTCGGAACTCACGAAATACGGCGGGTAAAAATTATAGTAAAAATTTATAAATAAAATAAATAAATATAAAAATATATAAAAAAATTATAAATTTTGAAAGTAAAAAAATAAAATTCAAATGACTCTGTAGCAACAGTACGAGTTTCTTTGTAGCACGTGTACGGTACTCATATATGAAAACTTCTAAGCCTCCTCCTCACCCCCGCTATCGCCTTGATCAATGACGTCGCCATCGCTGTCACTATCTCTAAGATCATCATCCTCCACCACTATTATTTTTACTCCAACTGTTTTGCGTCGTCTACCTCTTTCCCTATTGGCATGCGATCAAATCCTTATTATTACACACCTCGTGCCCTAGTGTGTCGCACTCGCCAGAGGTCCCTCATTGATGGCAGAGGTGATGAGCCGGATGACTCCTTCTCGAGCGATGGCGACAGCGACGAGAGCCCTTTCGGCATTGGCGGATGCGACGGTGTATAAAAAAAATGTGTGGAGAGAGATTGACGTTGGATTAGAGTTTAAAGAATTTTTTGTGATTATAATTGAAGGTGTGTGGGCGTATTAACTGGAACGATTTTTTTATCTTTATTAGTTAATCCCATTATTTATAAGTTACATGAACTCTCCCACTAAGCCCATATTTAAAACATTCGCTAAATCCTCTATAATTTTGTGAATTGCCAATAACCCTTGGCATCCATTGGGAGTTTTGAAAGTATTGATGGCAGCGGTTGTAAGTTTTTTCATCTCTCACAAAAGGTGCTGAATTTTGGCATTCTTGACAGCTTCATATAGCAAAGTAATAGAGAATGATTTGTTTAGAAAAGAATAAATTTGTATTAGAATTAATAGAATGTATGGTGATTATAATTGAAGATATGTAATGTATTAATTGAAACGGTAGGTGAAGAGACCAAAAAAAAAAAAAAAAACATGTAAGGAAGGTGAAGGGCCACAAAAAAAAAATTGCAGCCTTTAAATTGGACTTATCCTCTCAAAATAAGAAATAAATATTATGTCCGCACAAAAATTAGGAATTCATATATTTATATAGATAATAATTATAATAATATAGATATATAGAGAGAGAGTAGAGTTTATATACTTTCAAAAGTACAAATTCATTTATGCTTGTGAATTTCTTACCATATAATTTGTATTAGAATTTGTGCAATTGTACTTTCTCTCTCTCTTCTTAATTATTTTTATAATAATACGAACATCAATACAAATCTAATGGTAAAAAATTTACAAATATAAATAAGCTTATACTTTTGAAAGTATATAAACTCTACTATATATATATATATATATATATATATATATATATATATATATATATATATATATATATATATATATATATATATATATATATATATATATATATATATATATATATATATATATATATATATATATGACCAGAATATTTATTTTATATATACATCGAAAACCATTAGAAATTAGGCCATAGGATGATAACTAACTACATAAATAACATATCATTGAGCATCATTGTACAAATTAAATAGAGGATCAATGGCTCAATTGGCACCTTCATCTATCCTTCATTTTGATCACCTTTTTCACGTAACTTATTATTGATCATACCCTATATACATTTTCCTAGTTTGAACTTCAAACTAGGCTTTGTTAAGCTAGAATATTTTTAGAAGAGTCATGTTTTTCATACTTCCATGTCGTATTCATGGAGGGTATCCAAATCGACGATCAAAAATATCAAACACGTGGACTTTCTAAAACAATATTTTATAATTTTTTAATATTATTTATCTAATGATCAAATGGTCACAAATATTACACTTTATATATGCCATTGAAAATTATTAATTTTAGATTTTTCTAACAAGAAAGTTCATGCACTGTAGATTATTTTCAACAATGTGATCATCAATTTGGATGGCTCATTATCCAAAAGACCAAAACGATATGAAAATACCGAAAGCTCGATATTTTTAAAAATATTCTAGATCAACTCTTTGCTGGGTTACTACTGTAAGAAATTAATCATCTCCCACATGTTTTCTTTTATCATATCTACTCTCCCATGATAAAATATGATTGCGACAAACACATGTGCTTGTGATCAGTGACCTCCCATTCTAATACATGAAATAGAATTTAGAGTGTGAAAACAGTAGCATCAATGTCTAAAAAAAAAAAAAAAGGGTGAGCCCACACACATCTGAGAGTGAAGGGTTAGCTCAATATATACCTAATGCTTTGAGGCATGCTTCTTATTCATAAAGATGGTCGCTTTCTCTCTTTATTACTATACCTTTTAGCTTATGATTTTTCCTCTTTCACCTTTCTTTAGCATTGGCTTTTGCCTAACCAAATTGATCATTTTGACCACCCAAGCATGGAGTATGAAACTTGATTAGGGCTACATGCATCCAACTTTTGAACGCCTGCTTCGTTGTTGTATAGCTTTGGGGCAAAGGAAACTAATTAAAGCATAGTTATGATGTGCGAGTCCATGAGAAATTTATGAATAGTAGCCTCCAATAACACATTAGATTTTAAAAAAGGATAGGAATTTCATTTATTATTGTACATTACTATTTACTTCTATAGCAGCAAACACAAAATTGAATTTTTTTGTTTTTGGAGCCTAAAAGCTCATTTCTCTTTTTTATTGGTCACGTCAGGCTTTAAGATTGTAAAAAATTAATTGAAGCGCTTACTATAGTTGCTGATTTATTTTTTTGAGATAAAAATAGCATAATACTCGTTTCGTTTATTTTTTAAAAAAGTTAAATTTAACTGAAAATATAAAGCAACTGAGTTTCGAACTTAAAATTTTACATATCAACTATCAAATATTTTGCCACTTTGCGCTAGGAATGACTGCCAAAATTGATCCAAAGGATAAACTCTCTCCAACACACTCAGTTATACTCATGTCAAAACGTTTTTTTAGTTTTTCTCTCCCTGCAGGTGGATCGAGCTGTTGTTTTCAATCTCTAATCTTCAGTAAAGCTAGGCATAGGCTCAGGATCATGAGACTAGGATCACACAATTTGGTCCCGGAGTAGCTAGTAGTAATTGCAGTACTATGGCATGTACAAACATTATGGCAATGCTGGTTTAACTCATCCTGGTCATCAGGTCCAGTTTCGTGCCAGAAAAGACCCCACATACTTTAATGAGAGAAAGAAATGGACTCAGTTTGAAATCACTTTTGACCAATTTACAGTCCCACACCAAAACCTTCTTTCTTTAAAGAAAGGCCTCTGACTCTATATTGATCACTACTGTCCTCCAAAATGGGTGGATAACTAATGCAGCTTTTGCATGTTGACAGAGAGTAATAGTAGAGAGAGAGAGAGAGAGAGAGAGAGAGAGAGAGAGAGAGAGTATTTTTATTAATGCATGTTGTGGCAGTGACTGTTTAAAGGATCTGTTGCTTCAGAAATAGGGTTTGAATTGGGAAGGGAATGATGAGAGATTCCCCCCTACTTTCAAACAAGCAAACAAAGCTTCCAAATACTGTGACTTTTATTGGCCCTCTCTCTTCCTCCTCTCCTCTCTTTTAAATAGGGTGGTGAATGATTGGCTCCTCCAAAATGGGCCCCATGGAGGGAAAGGTAAAGCACAGATCCAATCTGCCTACAAATACTTGCACCTATAATTTCACATTCAATTTCCTTGTGAAAATTTTGTTTGGTTTGTTTGATAAACATGCTATCTATCATTCCTTTTGTGGAACTCCTCATCGAGGATACATGATTAGTAGATAAGAGATTAAGTGGAGATGGGTGAGTGATTAAAACTCTTTAGTGGGAATATTTACTTCATTGCTTCTAACAACCTTCTCAATTTACACTATTATGTATTTTTTTTCTTTTCTTTTCTTTTTTTGAGAGAGAGAAAAGTAGAATCCTACATATTTTCGCTCAAATTGTTAAAAAAATATAACCAATTCACTTAAAACATATAAATATAGTACTCATTAGTCTCGATTGTGACTTTATCTAACCATTCTCCCGCCACTTCAAACATAACTCGGCCCAGCTCAATTTTTCGCTATTTCGAATGTGACTCGATTCAACCTAGCCTCCAACCATAGAGTAGAATGCTGGTCCATATAAGTCAACACTAATCATCAAATCCTTATTAGCCAATTACCTTTTATACGTTCAATTACGCTCTATTATGTCACATTAGTATAGCTCTAGAGATTCAGTATCATGTAAAGTTTGGTGGATAAAAAGGACATGAGGTAGGCCAAATTTGAATGGAGAGAGAGAGAGAGAGAGAGAGAGAGAGAGAGAGAGAGAGAGAGAGAGAGAGAGAGAGAGAGAGAGAGAGAGAGAGAGATGTGCTGCCATTTTTTGTCTTGTGATGATTTTATCTGACTTGCTCCTTGTTTGCTTCTCCTTAGCTCCAACTGTGGGGTACTTGCCTTCATCTGAATGGGAGGATACATCATATACATGCTGATTGCTGTAGATCTATCTCTACATAAAATTTAAATAATGATTTCACAGAACGGCATGACAAGGCCAGTTTACATGACAGACAATCTTCCTCAGCTAGGATCTAAATTATGTGCTTGTCCTTCCTGGTTTAACTTGTACCCAATCTTTATGTTTTAAAAAAAGATTCCATTTCGAAATAGTCCACGTACATACCATTTACATAGGATATATATTTCTCTCTTTATCAGATGGAATAATGAGATTTTTCCCCAAGAACACTACTTACATGTTAATAAAAATTATATTCTTGTTAGAGAAAAAGCAAGAATTATCTGTTCGCTACCGCCCAGTTAGGTACGTCGACTGGACTTCTACCCAAATATTAATAAAAAAGCAACTAAACATTATTAGAGATTCTACTATCATTTTATTTCCTAGCTCATATTAATTCTTCTACAATAAAAAAAAATTCTTGCATAACTGGCAAGTACTTTTTTTCCGAATTAGAAAAGCTTAGGAACTTACAGATGTCCCTTAAAAAGGCAAAAAGAGAATGAAATTCTTAAATGCCTTCCCCAGTTGACTTCTGATTGGGGGTAGATACATGTTTGTTTATGCCATTATCACTTTAGAGAAGAAGATTTTTTTTTTTTTTTTTTTTTTTTTTTTTTTTTTTGCACTACCATGCATGAATCTACTGCAGTAGGAAGTAATGGAGCTCCCCATTTGAGTAGGAGAATCATGTAACTTGACTCCACTGAGGAATGGACATTTTTAAGGTCTCTATTGATGAGAATATGTCCAACAGGGGAACTGTTTAAATAGTGAATTTGATTTTAGCTCTTGGACCACTTTTTTGATTCTATATGCTTATGATCTATGTGATTCGAAAAAGCTTTCTTAGTTTGTTTGCACACCTTTCAGGAGTTCTGAAAGAGCAACTACTGTGATGGGACAACTTAATTGGTTACTTCTACATTTCTTTTTTTGAAAGGTTCCCTCATGCGCCTTTATATAATTTAATCCTCCAAATTAAGGCTTTGTTTAATCTCTAGATATTTTAATGCATAAATCTCCAGGCATATGCTTTTCATTTAATTGGCTTTATGGTTGACTTAAATACATCCAAATTTCTGAAGGCCAATTCACCAAGTGGGAGTTGGGATAATTTAATACAACCATTTATAATATTTTAGATCTAATCAAGTGAAAATTTGACCATAACTATGATAAAGAAGGCAAATTAATTAATTACTAGATCTCTCTACCAAAATGGTGAGAATTTTTCATTTTTTTCATTTTTCTGACTTGAACAAAAATTATGCCTGGTTTAAGTATTTCTCTATCAAAAGCTAACAGTAACACTAAGTTTTTGCTCCAATAATTTATGACCTATTAAAATTGTACATCACTTAGGATCTGTTTGGTTTTACATAAAACTATGGTAAATAGCTTTTTGAGGAAAAGAGTTTTTGGTTGGAAAAAATAAAATATTTTTTATATTATTTTCATTTGGATGACAGGAAATGAAAATGAAGATTTTTTTTGGGTTGCTTAAAAAAAAAAAAGAAATCTTTTCTCTTATATTGCATTTTTACACATAATTATACAATATAACATAGATTATTTATATTAATCTTTAAAATATAATGTATTATGTTGAATATTAGTATGTATTTTATAAATAAAAATGTGATAAATACATATTATTATATATAATATAAATTACCCCATAGTATATTATATGATTGTATACATTTTATTTTACTCATAATGTAGGAGGAGGCCACTAGAACAGGAATAAATTTGTGCACCCATGCACCATACTTCAAACAACTGCCAATTCATCTCATATTTTAAATTTAATTATCCAAATTTTAACTTTAAAAAAAACTGCCATATACAAAATGGTATACATTAAAATATTAAAAGGAAAACATGGTAGACAAAATGTGATGTATAGATATGAACACACCTAGCTAGGTATATATATATATATATATATGCAACAATATCTCTATCAATGGAGCTCAGGCCCACGCATTTTGGTTTGTTATGCCGCGATTTGATTTATATGGCTCAAGTTTTCGTTTTCCGCTGATCCATTTTTTCTTAGGCGTTTTACTAAAAAAATACTTTCAAAACTAAACAAACATATATGTCAAAAAAAAAAAAATTTTGAGAGAAAAATAGCAACATGCTGGGATAAGGATAAAGTACGGAACTAGAGCTTAAACTCGTTTGGGATGGTTCCAGGGATAAGGGAATTCGTGTTTGGTTTAATAATGTGGAATAGGAGGGATAAAGAGGATAAGATGGGTAAATTACCTTTTTGCCCCCAAGAGTTATTATGTGATAATAGTTGTTAAAAATTGATTAGTTCGTTTTAATTAATGGATTAATATTTTAAAATAATAAAAGTAAAATTATAATCGTAATTAAAATATCTAATTTAAAAATAATACATTTAATTTAATAATTAATTTTTCCAACTTAAAATTTTAATTTAAAATATAATATTTCAACATTTTAATTTGAAGATTTACAATTTTATAATATTAATTTTAAATAATTAATTTTTAAGTGAATTTTTTTTAAAATCTCGCAAAATTTATATATTTGTTAAATATTTGTAAATTTTCACCCACGAGCTTTATTATGTCATAAAAATATTGTAAACTCCTTTTTCTCGTTTTAATTAATGGATTAATAATTTTAAAAAATATAAGTAAAATTATAATCGTAATTTAAATATATAATTTAAAAATAATACATTTAATTTAATATTTAATTTTTTCAACTTAAAATTTAAATTTAAAATATAAAATTTCAACATTTTAATTTGAAGATTTACAATTTTATAATATTATTTATAAATAATTAATTTTTAAGCGATTTTTTTTAAAATTTCGTAAAATTTATATATTTGCTAAATATTTGTAAATTTTCACCCACGAGCTTTATTATGTCATTAAAATATTGTAAACTCCTTTTTCTCGTTTTAATTAATGGATTAATAATTTTAAAAAATATAAGTAAAATTATAATCGTAATTTAATTATATAATTAAAAAATAATACATTTAATTTAATATTTAATTTTTTCAACTTAAAATTTAAATTTAAAATATAAAATTTCAACATTTTAATTTGAAGATTTACAATTTTATAATATTATTATAAATAATTAATTTTAAGCGATTTTTTTTAAAATTTCGTAAAATTTATATATTTGCTAAATATTTGTAAATTTTCACCCACGAGCTTTATTATGTCATTAAAATATTGTAAACTCCTTTTTCTCGTTTTAATTAATGGATTAATAATTTTAAAAAATATAAGTAAAATTATAATCGTAATTTAAATATATAATTTAAAAATAATACATTTAATTTAATATTTAATTTTTTCAACTTAAAATTTAAATTTAAAATATAAAATTTCAACATTTTAATTTTAAGATTTACAATTTTATAATATTATTTATAAATAATTAATTTTTAAGCGATTTTTTTTAAAATTTCGTAAAATTTATATATTTGCTAAATATTTGTAAATTTTCACCCACGAGCTTTATTATGTCATTAAAATATTGTAAACTCCTTTTTCTCGTTTTAATTAATGGATTAATAATTTTAAAAAATATAAGTAAAATTATAATCGTAATTTAATTATATAATTAAAAAATAATACATTTAATTTAATATTTAATTTTTTCAACTTAAAAATTAAATTTAAAATATAAAATTTCTACATTTTATTTTTAAGATTTACAATTTTATAATATTAATTTTA
This sequence comes from Tillandsia leiboldiana, assembly GCA_029204045.2. Taxonomy (NCBI): domain Eukaryota; kingdom Viridiplantae; phylum Streptophyta; class Magnoliopsida; order Poales; family Bromeliaceae; genus Tillandsia; species Tillandsia leiboldiana. The sequence goes on along the minus strand of CM055063.1, from coordinate 1,998,395 downwards.
CAAAATAAAGTTAGAAGCGAAATTTTTCTAAAAATTCACAAAATTTATATATTTGCTAAATATTTATAAATTTTCACCCACTAGCTTTATTTATATATTTACTTTTTTAACATTAAATTTTTTAACATTTCGCAAAATTTGTATATTTGTTAAAGATTTGTCAATTTTTATTTACAAATTGCATATTACTCCCTATTAATATATACACACATCTATTTATTACAATAATTTATTTATCTACATAATTATCGCCGGACTAACTTCTATTATTCCACAATTGATCTGTAATATCCGTTCGAATGGCGTTGCCCCGCCGCGAGTCTGATGCACCGGGCAATGAAGCATCAGGAATTTGAATACCTTCGTCATTCTCTTCCATATCGGTAGCATGTTGGTCAACTGAATCATTGAAGTATCGATCACTACCGTGATGTCTAATAATAAAATTATGTATGACGCAGCAAGCCATTGCAATCAGACACTGCACCCTAAACGGAAACGGCGTTGCAATATTTAAAATCTTAAATCGCTTTTTCAATACCCCGAATGTTTTCTCCACCACATTACGTAATTGGGCATGACGATGATTATAAAGATCCTTATCGCTCCGATGTACCCGACTACGTGCGTTACTATCAAATTGGCTGATATGATAGCGCTCTCCTCTATACGGCGCCAAAAATTTGTCGGTGTTTGCGTACCCAGAATCAACCAAGTAAAATTTTCCTGCAAACGACACAATATAATAAGAATTTATACTGTAATTATATATGTATTAAAATTAATAACTGTAATATAGTGAATTGTCAGATTTTCTTACTACCTTCGGGTACTCTGAAACCGCCACTTTCACACGCCCATCTGAGGACGCGCATATCAGCGGCGGATCCTTCCCACCCAGTGCAAACAAAAAGAAATTCTTGATCAAAGTTGACCGCAGCCATCACATTTTGTGATGTAAACCCTTTCCGACACCGGAAACGTGTTTGGTCGCTCAACTTGACAATCGCCGGAATATGGGTCCCGTCAACCGCACCAATTGCATTCTGCAGATGTACATCGAACATTCAATATCTTTCTTTTTTAATCCGTCATTGGCAATACTCATATAATTAATCGTATAAATTACCAATGATTTAAAATTAATACATCACCTTGAAAGGATGAAAATTTGTACTATCTGAGATCCGCGGATGAACTTGAGTGCTGGTTGTAGGTTGCGTGATATATTCGTCTTTTAACATAACGATTCCCCGCAGTACCTTATTAAAATATCTACTAATTGTCTCCCCTGAATGTTGGAATGTTTCGGCGAGCACCCTATTTGAAACGGCGTGGCCAATACCAAAAAGAAATATTCCAAGCTGTTCATCAACGCTGATATTCCTTGAGCTATGTATAAGTCCCTTACCAACAAGCTCATCTCGTAAAGCCATGAATGTGGTAGTCATCATTCTGAAATGCTGGTACCCACGGTCTGGATGACCATTTATTATATCACCAATAAATTGATGCCCAGTAAATGGTCTGGTTCAACATGGTTGTCTCGGGATTGGAATAACATCAGTGTGATGACCTTGATCATAATACATCGCACAGGCTTGTTCCCAATAATCGTCATCGTCATCTAATATCGTCAGTATATTCGCAAAGATCGCGGACGAAAATATGGTGCGATAAAACGAAGCTTCCATTTTTCCTGCAAAGAGCCGTTTGTATTCAAGCAATATGTCGCAGTATATAGACAATGTCTAAACATTAGAAACAAATACGTCAATTATATAATGCAACATAGAACATAACAAGCCTCGAAAAAAACCATAGTAGTTATGATCCTCAACTAAAACACATAACACTAGTACAATATTACATTATCACATACCTAATCTAAACATAAAGTAAAACATCATAATGTTCGTTGAATATTACATTACCAGAACATATTTTAAACATAAAACTAAGCATCACAATGTTCCTACAATATTACATTACCAGGTAGCTAATTTAAAGATGTAATTAAGCATCACAAATGTTCCTAAAATAATACATTCCCAGCTACATAATTTAAAGATTAAATTACTGAAGCAATATAGTCAAGGGAAGAACTGTCGAAATAAAAGACTGTCTTTCGCTAGTTGGCGATCCAGCCACTTTATAGCATGCGCGTCGTTCATTGTCATGAAAACTTGCCTATTCTTGTCATCTTTTAATGCCTCGGCGGCTGCCACTACCTGATCATCTGTAATTCCATGAAAAGAGTATACTCGGGCCATACAATCCGCAATTGTCGCGATATTGCCTCGTTGGCTAATTTCAACTTGGTACATTTGGCGGACTAGATCAAGCTTTTGCTTCCCAATTTCCACCATTTCAGCAAAGTGGTTACTTGTGCCTTGATCCTTTTGCTTCCCAACATTTCTACGCTGGGGAGTTGATCGGCGTGGAGATCGAGGCCTTTTCCCCGCAGAGCTATGCCCTGAACCACTTCCACTAGCACCGAAGTTTGGTCCTAGAGGAGCAGGACTTGGCGATCGTGATGTATAACCCGGCATTATGTTCTCAAAGCTGGGTGGTATAGCTGGATCATTCTCATGCGGAGAAGATGATGATGAACTATCAACAGTTTCGGGAATTGGCATATCAGAGGAAAACCCGAAAGTGCCTGTTGCCGTATTTTTTTGAGTAAGGAACTCAATATCCTTATAATGAGGGAATGGTTTATCCCTACATTTTGCATAGGCCGGATTCTCCTGGACAAAGACACGAGGATTAGGATAGCTTCACCAATTTAAATATCTACTAACTTACAATCTTAACGCAAATAATATAAATTTTACCGCGATTACTGCTTGCCAGTCTTCATTATCACCAGCGGTAGGAATGTTGTTCGTGTAATCCCATCCCCAGCCGCTCTTGTTAGCTAAGTAGTAGTATAATGCAAAACTTCTCTTCAGAACTTTAATACGGTTCTTTATTTGGTCCTTCGATAGGTCCATATTATGTCTAGAATTGACATCTTTAACGACTCGGTTCCACGCGTGATTTGTGAAAGTACCATTTATATTGTTTCCTAGTGCGTGCTCTTCAGTTAACAAAGATAATAGGGTGCTATCCATAGATTCGGTCCAGTTAGGTGTTCGCGTTCCCGTTTGTGGGCGCGAACTACTTCCACCTTCTGTCCGCATATTCTCATATTGACGGTTGTTTTGGGTTTGTTCGATGTTATTCGTAGGCCTAGAAAATCTCTTCCAAGGACGCATCTGATTAAAATAAATTGATATTGGTAAAGATCATTGCAACACTTACCATTGCTTCCCAACATTGTAGTAGTGTAAATTAAGTATTAATATGGAATTAAAATTGGTGGCCCAAACCGGATGATATTCAACCTAGGTTGTTGTCAAGAAATAGTGTATTTTTTTTAAAAAAAATTTGCTCAATTAGTTTCCAACAAACATGGGGTTGCAATGGATTGTAAATCCTTGCCATCCAACTGATGAATATGGAAACAATCATCATTGCAAAAGGTTGGGTGATTTCATCCTTTTTGGGTCATTTTTCACGGTAACAAGCAATTATACATTAATTTCCAATTATATATACGAACAATACTCATTTACACCAAGCATATGGAATCTCACAAATATATATAGCAATCATAGGGGAGTGAGATGATTGGAGCGGACTTACTTTGCGTGCGTAGAGCTTTCGCAACTCAAATAATGAAATCAACCCAACAGCTCGGCACCAACACTCAACAAGGCAGGCTCGGGGGCCCGGGCGCGGGGGGGGGGGGGGGGGCCGGCGGCCTCGGGGGGTTCGGGGGCCGGGGGCCGGGGGGGGGGGGGCTCGGGGCCCGGAGGAAGAAGAAGGGAAGCCTCGGGGGGCTCGGGGGGCCGGCGGGGGGGCTCGGGGCCCGGAGGAAGAAGAAGGGAGCCTCGGGGGGCTCGGGGGCCGGGGGCCGGGGGCCGGGGGGGGCCTCGGGGGCCGGAGGAAAGAAGAAGGGAGCCTCGGGGGCTCGGGGGCCGGCGGGGGGCTCGGGGCCGGAGTAAGAAGAAGGGAGCCTCGGGGGGCCGGGGGCCGGGGGCCGGGGGGGGTGCTCGGGGCCCGAGGAAGAAGAAGGG
>CM055063.1:1940609-1994261 GCA_029204045.2 Tillandsia leiboldiana | reverse complement strand
TTTTAGATTAAAAAATAGGTAAAAGTAAGGAGAGAGAGGAGAGAGAGAATATTTTAGGTAAAAAAATAGGTAAAAGTAAGGAGAAAAGGGTAGAATGGTAAAAAATTTAATAATAAAAAAATTTAATGGGAATTGTTATACTAGCTATTCTCCTTGTTCTGGGATAAGCAATACCAGACAGTTCAGATGCGTTTGGGAGAATAAGGGGGATATCCCTGCTATTCCCGTTCCCGTTCTGAAAACAAACGAAGCCTTAGGCTTCAAACTCGGATCTCGGATATCAACCACCAAGCTCTTTTGCCACTCGCGCCAGAAATAATTGATATATATATATATATATATATATCTAAAAACTATTTTCGAAACTGAAAATAGTTTATCTACTGCATTCCTAACACCTCCTTAACGAAATATTCTATGATCTTTTGGCATAAAAGTTATATCTAAGAGAGCTGACTGGAATTTTCTAAAATCAGAGTAAAATTCATTTGCAAAATTTATATATTCTCCAAATCAGATATTTCCAAGATTTAAAAGTGTTATCACCCTTTATTATTTTCCTTTTCTTTCCTGAAGCTCAATAAACTAAATTCTGCCTTTATTTCTTTTCATTGCCTGTATTAGTTTGTTCTCTATCACTAAGTTTTCTGATTATCTTTCATGTCATTAAAAATGATAGCCACTCAAGAGATCAAAATTCTTCTTTGTATATATTCATCATCTGTCAAAGAGAATCCCTAGTTTTTTTTTTTTTTTTTTTTTTTTTTTGTGGTTTCAAACATAAAAAATTTATTTACCTATTATTAATATCATAAATCCGGCTACGATCTTTAGACATTTTTGGTTTAGATTATGTTCTTTTAAGCAACTTTGAGGCAAATTAAGCTACTTTGTTGATATTCCTCAACAAATTCTTGCAGAATTTTGACACAGTTTTTGGGCCCATTACAAAAAATTACAAAAGCTCTTCTATAAAGGGAAAAAAAGAGAGAAAAAAAAAAAGGAACATGAAACTTTTATATAGATCTAAGCTAATGCCCAAGCGGTATTATTATTATTATTATTATTATTTTTAGGGAGAGAAAGATAATATGTTATTATTAGTATTATTTTTTTCCTGAGAATGAACTTAGTTAAAAATATAAAAAAATCTAGATTTCAAATTTAAAAACTCAAATATTAATCATCATTTTTTACTACTCGTACTGTACTCGGGACCGTCGTATTTTAGGACCATATTAATTGTGAAGTGTATTTGGTATGAATCAAAGTTGTCGGGTCATGTATAAAATGTGGAATAATATATATATATAGAAAAAAATTAAGTTCTATGTTTTTAAAAGTACCAATTTATTAATGCTTGTTAGTTTTTAGTTCTTGAATAAAAAAATATAAGGTTATGATAATAATGAGTCACTTAAATCTAGTAGATTGTTGGTAAAATAGTATGATTTAAAAAATAAAATTAGTCAAAAAAATAAATTTAACGATAGAAAATTTATCAGCACCAATTGCTTGTTGTTTTTACAAACCAATACTTTGACACCATTTAAGCAAAATCAAATAAAAAATCAAATACCTGATGAAAAACTTACACATTAACCAAATTAATGTGTTCCATTATGTCTCAATGATATTATAGTATAAAATAGCCGGTTAAAATTTAATAACATATATTTTTATACTTAAAGTAAAAATTTGAGTCAGAAAAAAATCGTAATTATGTTTAATAAATTTTCTAAACATGTTACGTAGAAACCTTATATGTTATGCATGTAGAAACCTTTCTCCTTCCCCTAATTATTATATTATTTTAGATGGTATTAAACTCCATTTAAAAAAAAAAAAAAAAGTTATACAAACAGTAAGAATCTTCTTTTTTTTTTTTTTTTTTTTCATATAAGGTGTATTCATAATTTCATATAAGTCAAGAATGATAATTGTGATATTATAGTATTTCATTCTTTCATTTTTTTTATTAGATTTTAAATGTACAATAAAATTGACACGCTGTGCATTTTCAATTTTTGTTAATAAAAATTTATTAAATTGATTTATTCTTAATTTGAATTATATTTTAGAAAAAAAAAACTTAAAAATCATGCTTTTGCACTATTGCAAGTTTTATACTTATGTTTAAATATGAACTTTACTAATTTTCTTTCATACTCTTTATAGAAATTCTTTTTTTTTTTTTTTTTATCTCTACATATGCCAATCTATATGTAACCACATCTATATAATTAATGGGATATACTTAATTGCATTTAACTCTATTTATTATCTTTTTAATGAGTCATAATGGCAAGCTTTTATGTTATTCAGTTTTGAAAATGAATAGTCTATATTCTATCCATTAATGACAATTATGATTAATCTTTTAATTCATTTAAATTTTCGGTTTTGAAAATGATAGTTTTTAAAACTGAACTTTATTTAATCAAAGTAATGACAATTATAATCAATCAAATCTTCTTTTATATTAATTAATTTGTTCTTTTAAAATTTTCCTTCATCATATTGTTTTTGAGGGGAAGGTAGCGTGCTGCCACTTCATTCATAGGGTATGAACTTAGCTACAGGGGTAGAGACAACCAGGTCTCCGGGATAAATAAAAAAAAAAAAAAAAAAAAAAAAAACAGAGTTACAGACCGGCCGAAGCCCAGGAGAGAGACAGGTCCCGCGCCGAGGAGCAGAGTTGGCCTGGGGAAATGAAAGCCGCCCTGAATCTCCTATTGTTGCGTTCCAACCAGACGGACCACCAGGCAGCCGCTAAGGCGGTTAGATCCTCCTGTTCTCTGGAGTTCCCAGTGGTCGCACGCGCATCCCAAAGTAGATTAACCGAGGAGAAGCATTGGGTAGGGACGTTGTTGGGGAGCATGAAGTCCAGTAACTGCCGTACGATCATGCAGGTGGCGAATAGGTGATCAGCGGTTTCCAGAGGGCACGGGAAGAAGATGCATTTGGTATCTCCCGGCCACCCCCACTTGAGAAGTCTATCCAACGTAAGCACCCTACCCTTGAGCACTAGCCAGATGAAATTTTTGACTTTCAGAGGGGCTTTGATAGCCCAAAGCTTGATGAAGCTCCTATCACGCATGCCAGAGTCCTACAGGAAGGAGTACGCGGATTTCACCGATAATGCTTCTGAGTTAGACCATCTCCATTTGAAAGAATCCCTTCTATTCGCTAGTTGCACGCCTGATAGAGTGTCTGATAAGCACTGGAGCGCGGCTCTGTCCAGATCGTTGCAAGGGACGAAGCCTGCCAGGGTCCTTCTCCTCCTCCAGCCATTGCTGCCAATGTTGTCTGAGACCCGACAAACTTTAGAGTGCACCGCCCTGAAGATGCGAGGGAAGAGGCAGCGCAGACTGGTGTTTCCTAACCAGATGTCTGACCAGAAATTGGTCCGACGTCCGTCTCCAACCGAACGGGAGGTGCTGCAGGTGAACAGGTCTTTCGTTTTTAAAACACTTCTCCACCACTGTGAGTAAGGCTTGAACGTGGACCCTTCGCAGAGGGGGCGTCGTCTTTTGTAGTACAGCCTTTGGAGTAAGTGGCTCCAGGTGTTCGACTCTGCGGTGAAGTAGCGCCACTACCACTTCACCAACAGGGCAGTATTCAGGTTGTCCAGATTAAGGACCCCTAACCCGCCATCTCTCTTCGCCCTGCACACCAACTTCCAGTTAACTAGACATAGGCCCCCGGTAGTAACGCTGGTGCCTCGCCAGAAGAACGCCCTCCGAAGTGAGTCGATGCGGCGAAAAACCCAGATGGGTGCTTTAAACAGGGAGAGGTAGTAAAGGGGAAGGTTAGATAGCACTGAGTTGACCAGGGTCAGGCGCCCACCCAGAGAGAAGAGTTTGGCCTGCCAACCTTCGATCCTATTTTCGAGTTTGGAGATGATACCATTCCAGTCTTCCTTCCTGATTCGCCCCCTGGACAAAGGTAACCCTAGATACTTGATCGGCAGGGATCCCAGCTTGCACCCCAAGAATTCCGCTAGCCTCTTTCCTCTGCTGCCATTCTTGCCGAGGTAGAACAACTCAGACTTACTTCTGTTTATCTTTAGGCCAGAAGCCCATTCAAAGATCAGCCAGATGAACCTCAGGTTACGAAGTTGACGTTTCTTTGCCTCACAGAAGAAGATGGTGTCGTCCGCGTACTGAATAATGGCAGTTTTGGCATCGTCGGTTGGCCCCACCCCTCTCAACAGGTTGTTTCTGATAGCTCTCTCTGTCATTCCAGCGAGGCCTTCGGCTACTATCAAGAAGAGGAAGGGTGATAGTGGGTCTCCCTGTCGAAGTCCCCGCTTGAGTTTAATCCATTTCGTGGGCACCCCGTTAACTAGGATCGCTGCTTTACCGTTAGAAATGCATTGGTCAATCCAATCGCACCACTTTTGGTTGGCCCCTAACCATTTCAGTATGCGTCTGAGATAGGACCAATCCACTTTATCGAATGTTTTCTCGAAGTCTGCCTTAATACTAACGCTCTCGGAATGCACTTTCGCACCCCAGCTTATTAACTCGCTAGCGGTGACAAAAGAGTCCAAAATTAAGCGTCCTTTGAGGAAGGCCGACTGCGATGTTGAGATGATTTTGTGCATCACCCCTTCCATTCGATTTGCCAGTACCTTTGAGATTATCTTTTGGATACAGTTAAGGAGGCAGATAGGACGGTAATTATCGGCTGTTTTAGCTCCTTCTATTTTGGAGATGAGACAGATGTAAGAGTAGTCAATAGGGACAGTATTCAGGCTGCCGTCGTAGAGATCAACGAAAATTCTCATAATATCCGGAGATAAGACGTCCCAAAATTTTTGATAGAACCACATGCAGAAATCGTCAGGACCCGGGGCCTTCTCCCCGTTAAGCTGGAAGATGGCCTTTTTGACTTCTTCCAAGGAGAACTGCTCCGTAAGCTGCTCCGCGCTTAAGGATCCTCCGTCGTAGAAGAGGTTGCTCCAGTCCCCTCGCGCTCCGGGAATGAGGCCGTCTGGAGAGAATCTTTTCTTAAACTTACGGTAGAAGTAGTCGCTCTTGTCCTTCATCATATTGTTAATGTTGTCTAATGTGCATATATAAGAAATTAGGCTGCTATGCCGCCGTTAATAGCATCAATTTATTAATGCTATTAAATTTTTAATTTTTGAATAAAAAAATATACGATTATAATGATAATAATTTTTTAGAGTTTAATAGTATAGTAGCCAGACTCCATATATAAGTATCATACCCTAATAGTTTTCCATCTCTCACAATAATATTTTTTCATTTGAGAACATCATTTTTTTTAACATTATATTTTATTCGAAAAGGTTTAATCAATTATTCGTTCGCTTATATATTTTATTTATCATTTACGTTTGCCATTTTTCAATTATAGCTCCAAAAATATAAAAGTGAAAATATATATTTGAAATTAAAGAATAACGATAGATGCAGTTTTCTGTCGGTTCATAACTAAAAATTAAATTTTTTTTTTTTTGATACAATTATATTTATTAGTTTCATGTTCTAAATAGTGCTTTATTAAAAAAATATATATGCTAATAAGTTTATGAATTGAAAATTAATATCATATTCGAATATTTTAGATTTAATTTAAAAATCTTCTCAAAATAATAATTAATAAAATAATATTGAATTCAAATATCAAATTTTATTTTATAAAAAAAAAACTTTAAAATTATAATTTTTAAAATTTAAAATTTAATTTTAAAATATTCGTGCATTGCACGGTTTTCTCAATAAATGTTATGTTCTAACCTTTTACTTAAAAAAAAAAAACCATAGTGAAACAATTTGATTTTATCTATTGTTAAATTTACTTTTTTCAGATATTATATTTAACCGTAGGTTAATTTATTTGTTAACAGTTGAAATTTTTAAAGAAATATATTTATAAAAATAAAATTAATATTTTACTTATATTTTATTAAAAAATAAATAATAAGATAACAGTAATAAATTTGAACCTGAAGAACGTATATGAATTAATAACTTAGAATTTTTGAAAAAATAAATATAAAAATTTAAACATTGTAGAAATATATCTGCTATTCTCGATATGTTTACACTTTACAGTGAGCTGTATAAAATTAACCCTAAATTATTTCTGATCACACTAGAGGGATAATTCTTATTCTAATGTTTCACTGGGAAGAATTAGTACTTTGGTAACAGGGAGGGTCATCTTTTATCTGTTAGAACTGAGAAGATCTTTTTCCCAGAAATCAGAAATCATAGAAGAGAACTCACACAACATCTTTTGACAAGTAGAAAAGCTGTTATCACAGAGCAGTGGGCATCTTATAAAATCAACATATCCCTTGAGAAGAAAGATTTTAGGTAGATGATTGATTACTGATTAACCCACTCCTATTGAAAATTTTTGCAGCTTAAGTTTGATAGTCCATTTTATCCACCAAACTTGTCACCAACAGTGTTAAATGCGCACGCAATCCACAGATATTTTCTAGAGGAGTGAGTTAATGAGTAATCAATCATGATGACATGGCCAGTTGAAAAAATGTGGAAATAAAGAACTTGACCAAATAAAAGTAGATGCCTGATGAAAGCATGGAGAGTACTGGGACAATCTCATTCTGCATATGACTATTCATTCGAAAACTAATTTTATATATATATATATATATATATTTTCTGAGCTGAAATGAAAAAAAAAAAAAAAGGCGACTGCGCAATCAGATGATCTCTGGTATCTCTATATCTGAGATGCTATGGTCGAAAAGGCGGTAAAAATATGATCTAAAAACTTTCAAATGCTATCTGCAACTTGGTGTTCAACAGTTCTTCTATCTGTAAGCGTAGAGATATCAGCATCTAAATAAATAAAAGTATACTCAGCAAGTAGGAATTTGATTCTCCCACCTAGCTCAAAAGATGGTTAGGTGAGGAGACCTGTTCTTAGCAGCAATCGGATCGCCAAATGATCCTCCCAGCTGCTGCCTAACTTTTCTTCATCAATTTATTTGACATCAAAAAGAAAAGAAACTACTCTGCTTTATCAGACACAATATGACAGAAACCTAAAGGTTCCTTATAATGCAAAGAAAAAGTTTGGCGCATAATAGTCAACCTGATCATCCTCTAAGCCAACAATTATCAAGTTCCTTCATAAACAACATCCTGTCGCTAGAGACCATTTTGAACTTTTAATTCCTTCGAATTGTGCTGTGTTCGAGGCTCTGTTAACTACCGACCGTCGACAGTAAACAAAGTAACAATTTGCAAATTTCAAATTTTGACGGAACACCAAACTTAAATTGACAAAACTCAAAAGCTGCAGAGGCATCAGATTTTTTACCCTGGATTTACAACCTAAAGAATTCTTTTATCTTTTGTAATTTGTACAAAGGGATAAAGAAAAAAAAAAAAAAAAAAAAAAAAAAAAGCAGCAGTAACAATGATTGGGGTCCCCAACAATGAAAGGGTGGGTACTCAATTAAACCATCCCCCCACTTGTAACAATGGATTGCATCACCTTTAAACTGGAAATGTCGCTCTCTTTCTTTTCCTCTTCTGACCTCACAATCCAACAGCAAAATATCCTCCGCTTCTACTAAACTGATGAGTCCTTGTCCACTCGTCCTTGTATCATCTTTTCACCTCCGTGCTTGGATGCGCTCGCCTTTGTAGATCCATGACGACCGATGAGTCGCTTTACCTTCTTTCAAACCAGGACCGACGAGAAAAAGCCGTGATGGCTACTTCTGCTTCTCTCCGCGGTTGATTAACAAACAGTTAGAGAGAGCGAAATGGAAGAGAGGGAGCGGCAACGGTCTGATCTCGACCTGGTGTTTCAATTTCAGATTATCCGAAGGCGCTCTATTTTTTCACCTCAAAAAACTAGGGCCCGAAATACAAGCAAGCACTAGATGCGGAGTTCGTCACAAAAAGAATCCATCATAAGAGTAAAAAGCAAAAGAAGACACATCTAAATAACCTTTAATGTTTTCTTTAAAATTTTACAGAGTTGAAGACAATTCAACAGTGCTAGAGAGCTATACTAAGAGAATCGAAGACAAGAAACATTTCTTTTTGATCAAGAAGATGAACAAAGATTGGCACTGAGTTAAAAGAAATGTATAGTGAATGACAAAATTAAAAAAAAAAAACATTATGGGGATTGATAATTGCTGCTCACCTGCCAATAGTTAGCTGCAGAATGACTAATGACCGACACGTTCGGAAAAAAGAAAGAAGAAAAAAACTGTGCTAATCTGATGACTGTGACTGCGAAGACAATGAAATGTTTTGTTTTTCCCTTTCACTAAATGGGCCACAGCCTAACTTATGCTGACTTGTAAATGAAGGCCATGGGTTGTAGCTTTCGTAGTATGAATTTTCAGGTCACTATGTAATCATTAGTCGCCTAACCTTATAATTGGATGCCGACGAGAGAGGAAAATTCCAGAAAACTACAACTATCAAATGTGAGTATCACTTATCGGCTAGCTAATGATGAACCAGTGGAAGTCCAAAACAGCAACAAGAAACAGATTAATTTTTCTTAGTTCCTACCTGTAAGTAGGTAAGTTTAATCTATCTCAAGAATTAATCCTGCATATCAATCAAATAAAGAGAACAATCCAAGAAAATAAAGAAACATCAAAATCAAAAATCTTCGAATGGATAGAAAAACCTTAAAGATAACAAGCTTCGGATATCCGGGTGTCCGTCCCCTAAAAAAATATCTTCTTCAACGATGCAGCAGCTATGAACGGATGTTCTTCTCTAACGCGGAAAGCAAAATTGATTGTGCTGACAAATACGATCGCATAAAATTCGAGATGATCTGTATAAATAATTGCCCTACTGATACAACAACTCAGACATTACTTTCCTCTTAGTCTAAATAACCTCCTCCTCCCCTTTCCGCTCTGTATTCGTGCTCGCACCATATCGATTTGATCTTTCTACTGCAACTGCCATTCCGACGGGACCAAGCATGTCTAAGGTAAGGAGGGATATGTAAGGCGATGAAGTAGGAAGAACACTATGATCACCTACTCACGCCGTAATGGGAGCAAGCATAATGGAATCCGGTAGGACACGAAAACAAACCCACCGAATTCAGCATAATTCTGCAGCTCTATTCTAGTTTACAATATCTTGACGAACTGCGGGGCATCATCTCTTGGCCCTGCAAGAGAGCGGTACATATACAACTTCTCGACGGCCTCGCTCTCCTTGTCCTCCGTCCAGTCTCTAATCACTTCGACCACCAATCGAGGCAGCCTGCGAGCCACTTGTTTGCATCCGTTCAAAGATAGCTTGCACGACGACATCCACACGAACCTCATGTTGTGAAAATGATGGATCCCGGAAAGCAGGCCCTCGTCGCCGAACGGGCTATCCCGGATCTCAAGCTTCTGCAAATTAGGGCACCCCTCGAGAACATATTTCAAGCTCAGATCGCTGTCACCGGCGAAAGCCACGGAGAGTGTTCGGACCGACTTGCCGTAGTTGCCGATATACTCGAAGGCCTTGTCGGTTAGGAGGCCGGAGACGGCTAGCCGGGTGAGCTTCTTGCAGTTGACGACGATGGCTCCGAAGCCCTCGTCCATGGGCTGGCCGGTACGGTGGTCGGGGCGGCGGCGGCCCATTATGCAGAGTCGGAACACCTTGAGGTCCGGGCAGTTCTCGGACATGGCGGTGACGGCGGCATTGGTCATCTGCTGGCAGAAGTATAGGATGGATCGGAGATTCCTACATCCTTGGGAGATGGCAGTGAGGCCGATATCGGAAACGGAGCCCTCGGAATCCTCCGTCGGGTCTAAGGGGAAGACCCGAAGCTCGCGGAGCTGTTTGCAGGCGGCGGCCACGGCTTGGAGACCTTCGTCGCGCACTGTGTCGAGAACCTACAAAAAGACAGTGGTACGGAACTGGTAAAGGAGAAGCCAAAGGCAAATTGCCAAATTGCCAAATTCTCAAATTCTCAAATTCTCAAATTATCAAATTCTCAAATTGAAGAGAGAGAGAGAGAGAGAGAGAGAGAGAGAGAGAGAGAGAGAGAGAGAGAGCGAGAGAGAGAGAGGCGGGTAATATAAAATATATATACCCAGAAGGTTTGGAGATTGTGGCATTGCGAAATGGCGGGCTTAAGCTGCTGGGCGGAGATATCGGCGTAGCTCAAATTGAGGGAGGTGAGGTTGGGACAGACGGGGAGGATGGCCGGGAGGTAATCGGCGGCTAGGTCGCGGAAGCCGGAGAGGCAGGTGAGGGAGGCGGAGGCGGCGGCGAAGGCGGACTGCAGTTCGGCGGGGTCGGGCTCGGGGGCGGGGGCGGGGGCGGGGGCGGGAGCGGGGGCTGGGCGGAAGGCGCCGGTGCCGAGATGGGTGAGGAGCGGGGCGCGCGCGAGGAGGCGGTGGAGCTGGCCGACGGACACGTGCTGGTTGACGCGCAGGCGGCGAAGGCGCGGGGAGCGGGCGACGAGCGCCTCCAGGGCGTCGAAGCCGACGCCGAAGGCGACGCACTCGAAGGAGAGGGACTCGAGGGAGGTGGCGGAGGCGGGGAAGCGGGACACCCAGTCCACAGCGTCGTCCTCGTCGTCGTCGGCGAGGTCGTTGTCGATGAGGTCCAGCACGCGGAGGTGCCTGCATGTTGCGGAACGAAGAATAACAATGAAAATTCATCATTTAATTATTTAATTTATTAACTAATAAAGGGTTTTTTTTTTTTTTTTTTTTTTTTTTTTGTGCGCGCGCGAGCGCGCTGGTAAGAAAGAAGGAGAGTTATAATGATGATGATGATGATGATGATGATGATGATGATGAAGATGATGAGGTTGGGGTTGGACTTGGAGTGCTCGGCGAGGGCGGCGAGGCCGGGGGTGCCGAAGCTGTCGCAGCAGAGGAGGGTGAGGTCGCGGAAGGAGGGGAGCGAGCGGGCGAGTAGGGAGAGGTCGGCGTCGGAGAGGGAGAGGCGCTTGAGCGTGAGGCGCTCGAGGGAACGGAAGGACGGGGACGAGGATGCAGACTGGGCCCAGGGGGAGAAGGAGGCGCCCCAGCCTGGGGGTACGAGGTTGAAGTCGGCGAATCGGGGCTTTCCTTTGAGGAGGAGGGACCGGAGCTCCGGGAAGCGCTGGGCCACGCGGGCCGGGGTCACGGCGTAGACGTTGCCCACGAAGACGTCGCGCCGCGTCTGCGCCTCGGCGCGGTGCCAGGATCGGCACACCAACGACGCCGCGTTCCGGTCGCGCCGGCACGTCAGGAACTGCAGCACGTTCTCCACCACGTTCTCCAGGATCTGCCCCGACAACGCCGGCGCTGCATCCCCCGCCCGACGCTTCTCCTGATCTTCTCCCTCCCCCTCCTCCTCCTCCTCCTCCTCCTCCGGCATCATCACCTTCTCCTCTCTCCCTCTCTCTCTCTCTTACTCCAATAAAAGAGAGAGAGAGAGAGAGAGAGAGAGAGATGGAGAGGTCTCGAAGAGAGCGAAATTAAGGGGGGAGGGCAGTAAGTAAGTACAGTAGAAGAAACAGAGACTAGAATGCAAAAGAGAGAGCGGGGAGGAGAGAGAAGAGAGAGAGAGAGAGGGGTGGGAGACTGGACTGGAGTGGCCGCCCTCGTGGCCTTATGGCAGAGTGAAGGGATGGTATTTGTTTTTTATTTATATATTTTTTTTATGAGGGGTAAAATGTATGTTTAGTACTTTGCACTAGAGCCCGAATATTATAACTTGATCCCTTACCCCTTTTTTTTTATTTATTTATTTTCATTCTTATTTTACTTTTAAAAAGCAATTAGCGGCTCAATATTTTTTTTAGAGCTCCAACCTATAATATTTTCAATAGTCATGTGCATAATCCACTATTTATTATTATTTAAATATATTAGTTTCTGAATTAAAAACTACTAAACTTATTTAGTAAAACAGATAAACAACCATTTTTTTTAAAAAAAAAGACTTTTAATACTGACAATTATAATTCAATAAATTCAAAATCCTAAGCATCAGGTTGCAATTTCAGTATAAATATTTTTATTTTTTTATTTTTTTATCTATTACTACTGTACTGCCTATTCTTTATTATTAATTTATTTTCGGTTAGCTCTGTCTTACGGACTCCACACGGCTGTCTGTGCATCTGAGCGTTGTGGGATTCTCCAGACTATTCACAGGCTCGCACGACTACAAAGTCGGTTACCCAACACTCCTTGTTTAAACCCACTTGTAAGCTAAGAATTTAATATTTTAATAAAATAACAATAATAATGTTGGATTGGTTTTGGCCTCTTTCTCTGCTACACTAAACTAAGGCTTGTGTTCAATGAAGTTTGTTTCTTTAATTGGGATTCATTAAAGGCCCCATACTTTGGATTTTGCCTTTGGAATTGTTTATTTGGTATTAGCTACTGTGATCAACCAACAAAAGATACGGCGCAAGTTTTCTGCGACCCTGATGTGCAAAAAAATCTTGGGCGCTCAATCACATCGTCCAAAAAAAAGTTTTACACTGAAAATTACAGAATGACTGACTACCACTATCAGAGAGGATATAAAAGCATAAAAACCTGATATATATATATATATATATATTTTAAAAAAAAATTATTTTGAAATAAATTTATCTCAAAATATGAAATAATTAAACTTCAAATTTGAAAGATTTCGAATATCAAGTATCAAAACTTGCGCTAAAGATAATCGGTGTATATCTTTATTGATCATGTCATCTTATGCTTCTTCTTGTATGGGTTATAATTCTCATCATTGGTGATTAGTCAAGTGTGGTGTTTCTCTCATTCCCATCATTAAAGTGGATCCATTGCGGGGGAATAATTCGATGCCAAATTTTATTCGATTAGGATTTAGAACAAAATCCTCCTCCTTTCACCCATGTTGCATTTTAGTCTTTCTTATCCACATGCTTAAATTTCTAGTGGTTAAGACACGCATTTCATTCTCCACAATCTCCCTTCTACGAATAAATATTTGAAGCAATTTCAAATGTAAATCTTTCCATCAAACTTCAAAATACCATAAATATTTATTCAAAATCTAAAATATTATTATGTGTACTCATCTAAACATACCAATCTTTCGTTCATACCTCTCTAAATCTTAATTTCTTTAATATATGTAAGGAGATCAATAATATTTTATAATTTTAAAAAATTAATTTTGAAATATATATATATATATATATATATATATATATATATATATATATATATATATATATATATATATATATACCGAGGGTTAAATGAGAATGGAAAGAGATTTGTTCTCCCTCAAACAGGCCTGCACGTGCGGTGGCACGTGCCTGGGGGTTCTAATCGCGTGGGATTCTATTGATCGGTCAAAGTTGGTTCGTGGCACGGGAGTTTCTGTTTGAGCGTCACGCACTCGCGTGTCCTGCTTAGGTACAGCCGTACTTGGGGGCCACCAGGTTCGATCAGAGCCGTTCATCTTGTTTTTTTTTTATTATTATTGATTGATGATCCTTGCAAATGTAGCTGAACTCGACCGTTTGTACCTGACGATTATATTGCAATCTTTACAGATCGCCTTATATCGCCTTTTGTTGGGGGGGGGGGGGGGGGGGGGGGTGGGTGGGGGAAGAAACTGAGCTTAGGATGGTTAAATATAACGCTTCAATAATTATATATTATGAAAATAAAATTTTGATTAGATATATAAAATTATATGCATTAATAATAATTATTTGACTTAAATATTTTAGACTATAGTTTGGACTCAAAAAATTATTATTGCTAGCGATCGAATACGTGAGAGTTAAATGCTATGCGGAACAAAATACTACATTAAGGATTGAATCTTATATTCTAGGATAATTCTGATATGTCTTTCTAGACTCACCAGACGTCAGGATCTAAACGAAAGAGTCTGTAACGTTCCAAGAGAGAGTCTGTAATATTTCAATAATTCTATATTGAATAGAAAAAACGACGTTCCAATAGTCTCACATCGACACACACGCTAATAATAATAATAATAAAAGTTAAGTATTTTGGATCGATTGTTTAGACTCATTAAATTATTATTGTTAACGGATCGGATCGTCAAAATAAATTATTGGTGTCATCCAAAATTATTAATCATTATTTTGATGCCAAGCACAATTTATCTTGTTTAATAACTCTAACCTATCCTAATCAAATTTGATTTGTTTGATCCTACGAACTCTAATACTATTTGACGAAATAAATTATATAAATTGGTGCTTAATTGGAATCTCCTTTATGATTTTTTATTAATTTATTTTTATTTTATTTTGATATACAACCGTCTTGAAATTAATGCTGTTGTTAAAAAAAAAGTAAAAGCAACACTAAACAAACAGCACTAAACTACGTGCTAATTTCCAGTTGACCAAAAGAAATTAATTGTAAATGAAGACCTTACGCATTTGATGGCTAAAGAGAACAACAGCGCCACAGGTACAATCACCCCGCCAAATCCGTTGTACCACTTTGTATACCCTGCACAATCCACACAGGAAGCAAAAGTAATTAATTTGCGTTGAAATAATCATTCAAATTTAATTTCAATTTATAGTTAGAGATAAGTTTAAGTCTTTTATTTGTTTGGTGTTAAAATTTTAAGTTGGATTAGGATTAGATAATATATATATATATATATATATATATATATATATATATATATATATATATATATATATATATATATATATATATATATATATATATATATATATATATATATATATATATATTAGTGTAGTGACCCGCGTGATACAGCGGGCAAATATTATTATAGCTAAACTTATACAAAATCTATCACAACAATATAAATAAATTGTTCTAAGATCTCGGTATAGATCAATCCAATATCAAATCACAGAATGAAATCATACTACGACGAATTTGGGGCACTCGCCAGGATCACGTCCTTTTGGAAAAGGTTGGAGATAAGTATCAAAGATTCGAAGGGTCTTTTGGGGGTGAAAAACTTTGAGGCGAAATACCATAATACCGTCATGCGGACGATCCCCGCCACAGTTTGCCCGAAGCCGCCCTCTGCGACCTCCCCACTCCCGGCGCTGATGGCCGTGGCCTCTGCCGCCGTGGTGGTTGCCGCCGCCACTGTCTATACCTCAGGAAATCGAATTCATCGACTTCTGTAAAAAGTTAAACTTTCTTATACCTCGAGAGCGTGGTAGAGAGGATATGTGGGTGGGAGAGAGATAGAGAGAGGATAGGGGAATGCGAAGGGGCAGGTTTGAGAAAGAGATAATAGGGGAAAAGATGAGGGATGTCGGGTGAGAAATTAAAGAGAGTGGGGGAGAAGTTAAGGAG
Organism: Tillandsia leiboldiana; assembly: GCA_029204045.2. Classification (NCBI taxonomy): domain Eukaryota; kingdom Viridiplantae; phylum Streptophyta; class Magnoliopsida; order Poales; family Bromeliaceae; genus Tillandsia; species Tillandsia leiboldiana. Next base: position 1,978,945 of record CM055063.1, on the reverse strand, counting down.
ACATCGGGTGAGAAATTAAAGAGAGTGGGGGAGAAGATGAGGGACGTCGGATGAGAAAATAAAGAGACAGCGACAGAGAAAAAAAAGATACGGTATATAAAAAAAAAATCTCAAAAATAGAAAATGCTGCTACATCAGCATATATATTAGGGATTAATATAGAGTTAATAGATGTCTTATTCCGGTCAAGTGTTTAATGAAGTTGGAGTAATTAGATGAATTGACCATAATATAATGGAAAATGCTATGTGTACACCCCTTTCGGGGTGTACATCATACACCCCACCCATCTAAGGGTGGGGGTGTGATGATGGGTCACTTGATGTGACCCGTAAAAAGTATCGCCACCATTAAAATGGTGGAGGTGTATGATGTACACCCCTTCGGGGTGTATAGGTAGCATTGCTCTAATATAATACATATGGCCGTATAAAATTAAAAATATTATTGAGAATATAATTAAATATTTTTTATTAATATAGTTTTATTTTTTAAGAATTTTATATTCTGGGTTATGTAATCGGTATCAGTGTGAATATCGGTTCTAATAATTAGTATCAGAACTGGAAAGTAGCTAACCAATTCTAAGTCAGACGATAACATATTTAGAAAGAATACAGAACTAGTATACCAGATAGCTACATTAATGTCAAGCGACCTCGTAGCTCATAGCGGATCGACGAAGTCGACGAAGGTGACGTTCAGGTGAATATCGAAACAATAAAAATGTTTCGAAAAAGTTTAATTTGCCTCTACACAATAAAGTATATAAGATGGATGTAACGCTTGATGAAAAGAGAACAAGAAGAGACCAGGAAAAGATCAAAGAAGACTTGACCAAATAGCTTAGGAGGCCAGATAAGCAAGCCGAAGTACGGAAAACTTGGCTAGATCTTGATAGAACATCAACATATCAAAAAGATACATAACTGCAACTTGTCCATTGTCGACTTTTGTCATTGATTTGGATTGGTTTTTTCAACCTAATTTACCAAAATTTAAATGATGAAACATTATTTTTCAATATTTTTTAGAACATCAAGATTTGTGAAATGTAGTGGATAATAGAAATTCTAAAAAAAAAAAAAGAATAAAGAAGGATTTAGAAAGATAGACAGAAAAGTTTAATCATATATTTTTCAAACAGTAAATCTGTCGTTGGTTGAAAAATTTTCAACGACAAATATAGCATGAAAAGTGTGGAAAATCTTCGCAAAAATTGAAGTAGAAGATTTACAGGAAAAGAATGAAATTCAAGACGAAGAAGAAATTTAATCCAACGATGAAGATACATAAGCCCTAATTTGCACCGAAAGTTGAAAAAAAAAATGATCAAAATCATGAAAATGATCAAATTCGTGAAGAATATGTTGATGATCAAAATAGTGTGACTTAAACCGACAAAAAAATTCACAATGATGATATAATTAAAAAATTTTCTATCGATAAAATATGCATCAAGTCAAAAAAAAAGTTGACTCATTTTCTAATATTACTGAAGAAATTTTCATATATTATAATGTGAATGAAAAAAAAGAAAAGATATATGAAAATATAGAATTAAAAATACAGAGTTTTGACTTCGTTCGAGACGTGCATAGTGAAACCAACAAATCCAAAATATCAAATCCAAATATTTGCATGAGATCGTAGATCTTTAAGGATGATGCGAATAATCAGAACTATAGGTGCCAAAGATTTCGCATATAGCGAGATCATTGGACTGGTGTCATAGTACACAACTCCTACAACAAGAGATTGCAAAATCAAAGTGTGTTTGCGACTCAAAGATAAAGCTTGAATTAAGGAAGAATGTTGGAATAATAATCTAAATTTAATTTCAAATTATAGTTAGAAATAAGTTTAAATCTTTTATTTGATTGGTATTAAAATTTCGAATTAGATTAGAATTCGTAGTTTGGTGAGATCTATATGAATGTTTTATTTGTTGAGAATTAATTTACGACCAAGGACTTAACAAAGTTGGAATAATTAGATTAATCAACTACAATAGATATGGCCCATAAGATTGTAGTCGTCGTAATTAAATATTTTTTATTAATAAAATATTATATTATTTTAAAATTTTAAATTTTAAATTATATAATCGGTATAAGTGTGAATATCGGTTTTAATAATTCATCTTAAACAAAAAAATTCTCCAAATATAAAAGAAAAGAAAACCGACTAATAGTTTTCCTTTTACAGAATCAATGTATCTTTGTACAATTCCACTTGAGATTTCATGTAGTTGATTCAATATTAAGTGCTTCAGAACAAAGGAATAGGGGGATGACTCCCAACCATCCCACAAATAGCTTGTTGGTACTTCATTGGTACAAGTGTAAATGCCCCTCAAACCCAATAAATTAAACAAAGGCCCACTTGATGCATGATTGAGAGTGGAACAAACATCAACCCAAGAGCCATAACCCCCCCCCCCCCCCCCTCTGCTGCTTTTGCTGCTTTGTTTATTTATTCATACCCCAACTGGGGGAAAGGAAATCACAGGAGAAAGCAAAAAAAGAGAGGTCCACTGCACCATGCCTATCTCTTTGGCATGATCCACCACACACACCCATTAAGATCCATCCACTCTAGCTTCCTTTTTAATTAAGTTGCCTTTTCTCTCTCTTTATTTGTCTTTTAAAAAAGATTGATGATTTTGGACTCCATATTGTTATATGTGGGTCTTTGGAATCGTTTATATCTCTGTTTTTAGCAGTACAGTTACATTCAGTATTATCTGCTTCTTTGCAAAGTAAAGAACAAAAGAAAGAAACTCAAATTTGGATATTTTGTTTCAGCAATAGAAGAAACTATTCAGAACAACTTTCAAGTTTATTGGTTCGCCTCAAAGTTGCGCTTGGCATAAGCTTCTATACAAACACTTTCTAAGTAAATTATTATCTGGAATTTGTTCTAACCATTTTTCCGTTCAAATATTTAAGTGATTTAAAGTTTTGCTTTTGGCATAAGCTTCCTTCCTCTCACGAACCTCCTGGATTTTCCCCTTTTTTAAAAAAAAAACAAAAAAAAACATTGTCAAACATTTAACTTTTGTTTTTGCAGTGAAAAAGCGATTTGGGCCCAGCAAGCATTTTATGTTAAAGCCCATTGCCTTTTGTCTTTGGGCCTTTACGTATTTGTTAAAGCACTTTTATTTATGGGTTAAAATTAAGTTTAATTTTCTGTCTCATGATAATATGTCTAGAAGACTAATAAGTTTAGTTGCGTAAGCCCAATAAATTGAGTGGGGTTACGGTCCAGAATAAACCTAACGTTCAGATTGATTGAGTCCGGTCGAGATTCATGAACGCTTTAAATAAATTAATTACGTATTTGTAATAACTTGAGCTTTTGTAATTAATGATTAGCGCCAACGATCCAACACTTCCATAGCAAAGAGATGTTGGATTCTAAATTTTAAATTAAGCTCTTGGAAAGGGTATGCTTTTTTTTTTGGCCGTTGATGAGAATGTGGGTGACAATTCTCTCTTCTTATATTATTAGCTTATTTACTTGTGCATACGCACAATGTAAGTGGGGTTTGCTTCTGCACAATTTTATAATAAAGTGGGTTTTAATTGAATAAATTAGTGCCAATCTAGATTCAAGTAATCAAGATCTCGAGGATGGGCATCATGAATTTATTGTATTTTATACTGCATATTAGTCATTGGATATCGAAACTAAGTCCAACTGGGATTGTAGTGTTCTAAAATGATACTTCTTTGATTCATATTAACTTGCAAGATACAGAGAGACAAAATTCTACGCCATCTTTATGAGATATTATTATTATTATTTTATCCTGGAGAACAAACGCATATTCGTCCGGTTTTTTTTTTTTTTTTTTTTTTTTTTTTTTTTTCTTTTCTTTTCCAAACATTATTATATTTTTTAAAATCCAGATATGTCAACTTGGGTTGTGTCAGCATTTAAAGTTAGAATATCTAATCCTGTTGCTTTCAAACTTAATAACCAGCGTGTAAACATTCGGCATATAAATAAATAAATAAATAAATTTTTTGTATATATAAAAGATTCAAATAAGACATCGCTTCTATTCAGTTTTGTTTCTACTAAATTATTATTAGATATGTTATTGATACTCAAAATTTTAAAGAAATCTGGATCCAAACAGAACAGATATATACCTTGATAAACGAATATAATTTTGAATATTGTTTGTATAATCGTGAACTAGAATTGATTTAACATTATATATATATATATATATATATATATATATATATATATATATATAAAATTTAAATTTAATGTAATATAGTTTGAAATATAGTAAAGAAAAATAATTACTTTTGGTCGGGTTCAGATTTGAGTATGAATTTTTAAAATTTGTTGGATTTCGAATTAGTAGTCGGATTCGGGTTCGGATTTTAAAAAATTCGCTCCATTTCCGATCCGTTAGCAACCCTACTATTATAGGAGGGGCGACGAGCAGGTTCAGGCCCGAGGCGATCAAAGTTTGGGCCAAAATATAGCTTGGCGGCCCAGTTTGCCAAAGCCCAAGCTAGTCTTTTCAAGTTGGGCTTAGGGCCAAATTCAATTGTGCTTAATTTCCTAATTAGACGGAGATTTATGTTTTCTCGGCAGTCAACGGATGATGTGGTGCACCAGGTCCAGGATCCGGAAAATTTCTCCCCTACCAGTCACTGTGGACCCCACTCGTTGGCTGGAGATAACGCCTCAAAATTAATACGATCTAACTGCCTCCTTCGTGACGAAGCACACGCGGCCACAAAATTAGTATTGAGTATTAGTATAGGTAATAATACTTGACCTCGGTAACGCTCCGATCCATCGAACGCCACCGACGCGGGCGCCTCCCATGGAGCATCAATCCACCGTCGATCACCCGGAGAAGAAGGGATCCAACGGCGATCACTCGCCCGAGTACGCCCCTTACCCTAAGCTCACCCCCGACGACCTCACCCCTCCTCCTCCTCCCCCCACCTACCCCTCCTCCGCCTCCGCCTCCACCATGCCCACGGAGCCCAACCCCTACATCACCGCCGCCCCCGCCTCCAAAAGTACACCTCTCTCTTTCTCCTTCTTCGTTGACTAGGGTTTTGATCGAGTATTTGATGGTTTTTGTGGTTTATTCGGGGCTTTGTAGATACGATGGATACCGTGCGCGATGTGCTCGGGAAGTTCGGGAAGAGGTTCGGGGACGCGGCGAAGAAGACCGAGGATTTGGCCGGGAATGTATGGCAACACTGTGAGTAATTAAATTTTGTGGTTTAATTGTGCGCTTTTTATTTTTATCATAATTTTATTTTGGTTTCACTTTTGAATTTAATTTGGAACAAGTGTGTTGATGTGTTCTTGTTCATGAGATCTATGGGTTGATGCTTTTGTATATTAGAGCGTGGCATGGCTTTTACTGTACTTAGCAAACTATCAGAGAATTTTAATTTACTATCTGATAGTTGTAGATTGTTCAAAGCTTGGACTTTTGAGTGACCGATAGTTTTTATATGTGAAAATGCTTATGATTGGACTTTGATTAGTCTGAGAGTGGTGCCATTATTGATCACGTCGGAAGAATATAAAACCCGTACTTGAAACTGGATATTACGTTTTTGATGGGAAAATTTATGCTGCAACTGTTAGATAGATGTTTCAATTTCAATTTTTTTTTTTTTTTTTTTTTTTTTTTTTTTTTTTTTTGGGTTGTATTTATTGATCTTAGCGTTAGTTCCTTCTCGAACATGCTTATTCGTTGCTCATGCATCTAATTTTTTGGGCGCCTGAATGAGATCAGTGAATGCCGCCTCTGGTTTATCCCTTTGGCAGTAGTGAAATCTCTAATAGACAGTAGGATCTTTGTTTTTGTTTTTTCTAAGTTTTCTCCTCCGCTTTCCTAAAAACTATAGCTGATAGAACAGTACAACAACATAGAAATGAAGGGATGAACAGAGGAAAACTTGAATTTGCATAGAGCCACTGGCTTGAGTATTGGTATCAACCTAATTACATTTTATATATTTCAAGAGAAGATACTCAACAGTGGCCATTATTTGGTCTCTTAATCATATACAGTAAGTTTTTATATTCTAAATACGACTTTCACTACTTTCTTATTTCTTGGAAGCTATTGTTACAAAACCAGTGGTATTTTGTTTTCCTGATAAATCATAAAAAAGAGTGTATAGTCTACGTCATTGTGTGTATGCAATTACATAACAGCAAATTTTTTATAGATTCTGTATGTTTTTGCCATCCATGATTAAACTATCATTCTTGAAACAGTGAAAACAGGACCTAGTGTTGCGGATGCGGCAATGGGTAGAATTGCTCAAACAACAAAAGTCATAGCAGAAGGTGGTTACGATAAAATATTTCAACAAACTTTTGATACCGCTCCTGAAGAAAAACTTAAGAAAGCATATGCATGCTATCTTTCTACCTCCTCTGGTCCTGTTATGGGAGTTTTGTACCTTTCCACTGCAAAGCTTGCATTCTGTAGTGACAATCCACTTTCATATAAAGTCGGGGACAAAACCGAATGGAGCTACTACAAGGTACGTCTGTTCATTAACTTTATGTATATTCACTGATGTACAACACAACCATCTCTCTTGAGACTGTCACATGATCTAATTCTGTAATGTATATAAAGCAAATATGCTCTAATTTAGAGCTAATAAGCTCTAAGTTAGGTTGTAAAAGCAAAACTTTCGGAAGCTCGGATACCTATCCAAAAATGCTCTATTGTTCGAGTAAGGTCTCTACAGTTTTAAATTAGTGGTTCAGTTTTCTAGGTTTTTACAGGATTGTTGCATTCGGTCTTCATGTGATCTTTATTTTTCAGTCAAAATTCTTTTTATCTCTGACAATTTTTACCGTACTTTAGTAGTTCAGTTTTCTGGACCTATCATGTTATGGGAGAATTGTTTATATGTATTCCCAGTATTTTATAGCATGTATTCCAATTTTGATGAATGCTGAGTCGGGTTGACTAGTTAGTTCTGTATTGGCTACTAGTATAGGCTTAGAATAGTCATGCCGCTTCTAGAAGTTGGTTTGGTTATTTATGACTGGACTCCTAATAGGCACTTGTTAACATGAGCTTTTTCTTATTGAATACAAACATGGGCTTATACTGATGTTTTTCCCTTGAAATGTAACAGGTGGTGCTTCCTCTACAGCAGCTGAGATCCGTTAACCCTTCTACAAGCCAAGTAAATCCAGCAGAAAAATATATTCAGGTTGTGTCTAATGACAACCATGAGTTTTGGTTCATGGGTTTCGTGAACTATGACAGTGCTGTGAAAAGTCTGAAGGAGGCTGTTGGTGGCGATCAGAATGTGCAACCCTAGCAATCACTATACATATCTGCTCTAGCTTGTTCAGGTGGTCTCTATGCTTTATATACTGGGTCATGTTCAAATTAAAATTATTATTTATGCTTGAACTTTTTGGCTATTCTTATATACTTAAAAGCAGGGAGGAATTTGTGTTTTTATCATTTCTTTATTTAAATGGTTGTTTCTTTTGATTTGAGATGTTATATATTATCAAGCTTGTGAATAAATTTACATGTCTATGTCACTTTGATTTCACCCCTATCCATGTATTCTTATCACGAAAAGTGGGTTCTATCATAAAAATATTCATTTATCTTGAAAGGTGGCTTTTGTTAATGAACATTTTCACTCTACAGAAATTGATATTTTCATTGAAACCATACATTAGGCACTTAGTATAATTGAAAACTTATCAGCTTCTCTAGTCTGTCTTCTGGAATCACCATCCATTTATGGATATCCTTTTAAGGTTAATAGATTGAAGTTCAGTTTCTCATATCTCTGTAAGATATGGAAATTCAAAATATTGTTCTACTTCAATATCTGTTTTATATTGGATCATGATTCTGTAATGATATTGCATCTGTTTTCTTTCTGAGAGGTAAATTTAGTATGATCTGTTTGATTGGGGGAGTGGCAGTAATCTAAGTATGTGATAGCTCCTATCTACTTTTCTGGTGGAGAATAATGTATATGCTATGTATTTTGATTCAGTTGTGAATGTATACATTATAATCGTAGGAAGATCAAGTTTGCCATTATCTCTATTCATTTTGGCTTTTCTTTTTCGGTAGAAAATAGTGGAGCTGAGTATTTTAATTCAAATTAGAATGTATGTATTGAGATAATAATTTTAGCTGTTGCTGTAGGCTACTTGGTAAAATGGAACATCACAAAAATCCTGGTGATTTAGCGTTTCAATTCTCACTCTTTTCGTATTTTTACTCTTCACATTTCACAAACAAGATTTTATTCACACAACCTTAATACAAGTTTATGGTACAGTGTCTAGACTCTCATAAGAGCCTAGTCTTGCAGTTTTATTATTCCATTCACTTATTATTACTCCTGCGTTTGCTAATATTTCCACTCAGAGCCAATCTTTTTCTTATTTTTCCTCTCAAACAGTTTGTCATTTTGACTAGAGGCATCAAGCCACTTCCCTTGATGTTCGAACCTCAAAGAGCTATTCATTTTACAGGCACCTATGAATCCTTTTCCCGACTTGGACCGATAACTCAACTTTTCTTGCTTAGCTTCAGATCGAAAACTATATGGTCTGATTTGGTTGAGAAAACTGGGTTTGACTTCATATGTCTCGATCTTGCTCTTGCCATCTGATCTAATAGTGATATTCAGCTCGGAGAGAAGTTCACTGTTTGGTCCGTGCGATGAAGTCGACGACATCTTCCTGTGCTGCTTGTGTAGATACAATCTTTGGAGGCGGAGAGCGAGGCCATACATGCCATCTTTAATCTCTTCTTCCAAATCCCTCTCAATTTCGGACTCCAATTCATCCCGGATCTTTTGTTCGGCCTCCGGCATTGCATTTGTGTTGGTAACACCCTGCACTTAGCAAAGAGGATTTCCATATATCTTTGGTGTCTAAGTTGTATTTGATTGACCAAATTTGGTGCTCCGTGAAAGCAATATAAAATCCTAAATATCTCAGTCCAAGGCGCCAAACGAGGCCACAAGAAAAATAGCAATAAAAATAGCAAACCTTGTTATTATTATTTACAGTAGAAATGTGGTTTAATGTCATTGTCTTGTATTATTGTATAGCAGTGGGTGCAGAATACTGCTTTTACAGGTTATTTCGTGTGCTTGCTAGTTTGCTAATACGTCACATGCAAATTTGTTTGTACAGTATAATTTAGTTCATCCATGTTAAGAGAGAGAGAGAGAGAGAGAGAGAGAGAGAGAGAGAGAGAGAGAGAGAGAGAGAGAGAGAGAGAGAGAGAGAGAACCATGTAATCGTGCAATGTGGAGCTTGTTTGAACATGATAAAGTGGTTCATCAACCTTGGAGCCTGTAATTTTGCTTAATTTTAGATTGAAATAAACAAAGAACAAGATCAAAGAAGAAAAAGAAGAAGAGAAGCGAACCTTGCTTCTGCTCCTGCTCCATAGAACAATAGTTTATAATATTCTGCGTCTCCTCAACTTCTCATTGTTCATTTTAGCTATTTAAAAACAAAAGGAGTGTGATGTAATAGGATGGGCCCTACTGTGACGAGGACAAGATTAAGTTCTACATAGAATAATATAAGGCTGTATGAAATCTTTCTTTACATAGGCTGTTCAAACTTTTAGCGCCCACAACTTCATTTTTTATGGTGACCACTGGGAATGTAATCAGAGATCGGTCCCGATAATAACGGTGGTGTGCTTTACGTGGAAGGCATATCATATGCAAAGAGGGAGAAGGTAGAGGAAAGAGATGTGTTGCATTTACCCCCCCACGTACGTATTTGGTTGGGGTGCACCTACTCTTCCTTCAGGCTTGAGCCACACACGTTTTAGCTCAATGTGTTTATATATGCGAATCAACTTTGGTTATGTAACATAAATACAAAATGCTTCCTTAAGGTATCATCACGCATTTTATACAAATAGTTTCTTTTTTTTTTTAAAAAAAAATGCTATATAATAGTTTATTATATATTTGAGCCAATTGGTTTGGTCCATGGGCCCAAGTTTAAACCATGGACCCAATGCAACCCATTGACAATGAGGGCCTTGATACGTTGGTAATGGGCTTATTCGGCCCATCTCATATCGCAATTCCGGTCCATTCCCGAACCGGGAGAAAGTATCTGTCGAAAGGTGAACCGGCCGAACCGGCCGGTTCGGCCCCACGATTGTTTGGCGGTGTATTCTCCCCTCCGTTCTCCTTCCTTTTCCTTCCATTTTTGTCGCTTCAAATTTCGAACACGTCTTCTCCGTGCTCCTCCCCCGACCTCCTCCTCTTCCTCCTCCTCCTCCTCCCATGGCGAATACCTTCCACGGTTCCCCTCCTCTTCGATCCAGGTATATCTCTTGTACCCTACAATGGTCGAACTCTCTCTCGCGATCTCCGTGTCCTTACTATGGTTTCAACTTTCCCCAATTTCTCCTATTCCTTATCGATCTCGCTGTTGCAGGGAAGGGCTCATCGCTAGGCCCATGGCGGCGGCGGCGGCGGCGGCGGCGGAGAGATCGGAAGAGATACAGCTGCAGATCGATCCGATGCACGGCGACTTGGACGAGAGGATCACCGGGCTCCGTGGCCAGATCCGGAGATTGAAAGGGGTCGGTTTTCTTTTCTCTCTCAATTGATTCCTTTAGATGAAATTTTGGTGATGGGATTGCCCTAGGTTTCAAATTATCCTAGTAAATAGCAATACCTAGAAGAGGCAGGAAAATGATGAGCATATTCCTTACTTGTAGTAATAGTTGTGCTTATTAGTGTTTTTTACTTTTATAGGGAAATGCACATTTAGTACAGTATATAGTTAGAAAATTTAAGCTGATGGAACAGTGATGACCCCACACCTAAATTCAGAGTGTTTTTATTACTTCGTTCATTGAGCAGTTTAATGCTAAACAGAAAAAGGCTTGTCATTGGTGATACAAAAACTTTGTTTGTTGAATGTTGGTAGATGCTGTATTATTAACACTTACCATATTAAAAAAATCTATTAGCATTTTATGCTAATGGCCTGGTTTTAATTTGACTGTCAAAGTTCAAAATCGAGTTGTATAAAGTGCGCCATCTCATTTTGATGTATTCTCAGGTTTGAGTTTCCTTCTATAGCCAACTTTATGTTTGCCGGAAAGTCTTAAATTATTGTGAGCACGACTACTCCGTGCTACCCCTACATTATAAGGTTTCTCATTACAAACTATATAGATTACTTTACTATGCCTACATTATAAGGTTCTCATTTCTCGCAAAACTAATTTTTTTTCAATGTATAGATTAATGGAAGGAATGAGAAAGAGTAATTTGGCACAGCTTCTTTCCATTTTCTCTTCCTTTTAACATTGCTTCATCTATATTGTAGTCAAAATATTAATTTAACTGTTGGCAATTGACGTAAGATAGCACCATGAACCTGACTGGAATTAAAATATGTTCTCTTCAACCAAGCAAGTGTGAGGAAAAGGTTGTCTTAATGCTACATGATATGCGCTCTACAGAAAAGTTAATCTCAACCATTTTTTTTGCCACTTTGTAGTATGTTTGTTTGCTTTTTTATAAGTTTCTAAGTATGCGATGTTTATTTGATGTGCTATCTAAATTCTCTACTTTCAGTTGTTAAGAATTCTCAGCGAGTTAGAATTTTTTGTGTCCACTTTTGACAAGAATTCAATATGACATTTGCAGGTAGCTCAGGAGATAGAAGTAGAAGCTCAGTTTCAGAAGGACTTCATATCTCAACTGGTTAGTTGCCATAATTTGCACCATTATCTGCATCTCTCTCTCTCTCTCTCTCTCTCTCTCTCTCTCTCTCTCTCTCTCTCTCTCTCTCTCTCTCCCTCCCTCCCTCCCTCTCTCTCTCTCTCTCTCTCTCTCTCTCTCTCTCTCTCTCTCTCTCTCTCTCTCTCTATATATATATATATATATATATATATATATATATATATATTTATGTATGCTGCTCGCACATGCCAGCAGCATGTTTACCTGCAAAATAGTAATTTTGCATACTTGTTTATTGATCATATATATCCTCCTTTATTTTGAAAGTTTATCCCTCCCATGTGACTACCATCAACAAACTGCACCAAAAAAAAAAAAAAAAACGGTCGATGATTGCTTTATCTAAATGACAGCTTTGCCCTTCAGTAGCTCCATTATTTTAGAACAATTGATAATATACCCATAGGTGAATTATGGCATTTGGAGTCATGGTCCCGTCCAGCCCGAACAAGCTTGGCCTTGTGGGCTCTTGGTCATTGAGGGCCTGTGGTATCATTTGTATCACTTAGATGCCCTGAGGCCACTATTCGTGTTTTTAATATGTACCTTTCGCAAATTTCATTAAATTAGCACGTGTACTGCATTTGTACCTATATTCTAATTGCTTGGGTTTTCTACCCGTAGTCACAAATTTAACAGGTTTTAGATTGAGTTTTCAAATAGATACAGGTTTTCATGTGGAGATGGATTCGAAACTGGAGCCAATCATGAATTCATCATCAAACCTTTTAGTCTGGATCAAAACCTGATTTAAACCCAAATTGCAATGGGGGCAAACCAAAGATCCTTGCAAGAAACAGGAAAAATGAACATAGGTCACCTAAGAAATACAAATGAAACCATATAGCAACAATTTGATACTGCGATATGCCTATACCACATGGCCTATGTTTGTTGCAGCTCACTACTCTTTGCTCTTTCCGTTTCCGTTCCATTTTGATTTCTGTTTCATAGCTAGATAGTCCTCCGACTTATGTGTGTAGTAGATATTTGTAAATCTAATTATTTTCTTAATACTATATGATTTTCTTTTGACCCATGTTCAACTGCCTGCGATAACAGATTTCGTCGGTCAAAATCCTTTGTATGTTATCATTCTGTACTCACATGAGCCCATGCGCACCTAAATGAAGTTCTACTAATTAAACGACTTGTAGATGGGGTGGTCTGTTAATTATTTCTTTATATCCATGCCTCATGTGATGCAATTTTGGTTTCTGCACAGCAAATGACTCTCGTAAAAGCCCAGGCAGGGTTGAAGAACAACATAAGGAAAATGAACCAGAGAATCATACAGCAGGGCTCGAACCATGTAGTCCATGTTGTCCTCTTTGCTCTGCTCTGCTTCTTCGCGGTCTATCTCTGGTCCAAATTTCATAGAACATGAAGAGGCGAAAAGTCCAAAACGGTAAGTACTAAGTTTTTCCAATGTGGCTTGAGTAACTAACAGGTATTCATCTTTTACATGTGCATTGCTAATTCTAAGATGGGGTTCATAAATAGCCTTGAAATTTGTGGATTTTGTAGTACGCGGGGTAGGCGGGTAAAGTGGGGGAGTAATGTTCTTGAATCCCTGTTGCACATAGAACAATAGTAACCTGAAGAGTAGGAATTATATAATCCAACATATAAAATAAGTGGAAGTAGCTAAAATTTCGTAGGGCTTCATTAAAAGTCTTATATTGCTTCCAAATGTGTATGTTCTCAGGTGTTAGATTCACTTTTTAAGTATATTCCTTTTTCGTGCCTGTTTTCATATAATGATCGGAAATTGCAATACAATTTGTAAATTTGTTTCCTCCTTTGTTTACTATTTCCTTGAAAAAGTCTCTCTTTTAAATTTTTTCTACTAGGCTGTACTTACAACTTTAGGTCGGCAATTAATTCAATGCGAGGTATGAACAGTTTTTGTTGAGCTCTCTAGGCTCTAGCGAATTACTAGAACTTGGTTTCCACAAGAATACTTGAAACTGATTTCAATCGAACACGGGCAACCTCAATAATCCGAGCTTTGCCTACGATTCAATTTGAGAATGTGGAAACTTCGCAATATATTGCATTCTATTTTGAGTAACTTTGTGTCTCCAACTCTGTAATTATGTAATTATAAAAGAAATTTTTTAAATGGTTCTCACTATAAAAGCACCATAATATATACACACTTTTTGTGTCGCCCTTTTGTGTGACTTTGGCCGTTGTGCGACCTGAGCTAGGTTCATGTCTTTATTTCCACGCATCTCTCTATGCGTTACAATTCTTACAATTCCACTCTCTAGTCTCCCAGGTCGGGTCAGCTAGATTAGCTAGTCACATTGACAAGGCCCTTTGACGGCCGCCATGCGCCGGCGCTCCTCGTGGAGCACCGTCGACGTCCAGTTGGCGAGGAATGGCTCGTTGTGCCCGATGCGGTTGTTCTTGTGGAAGCTCATGCAGCGCGCTGCAGTCGCGTTGGCGTAGGGGCAGCGGTCGCCGTTGGGGTCGTGCCAGGCCCCTCGGTGCTGCATCCCAGAGTAGCTGGCGACCCACTGGAAGACATGTTGGCCGGGGCCTGCGAGCTTGAGCCACCCTGTAGGGAAGAACTCCATGACGCTGCTGTTCCTGTCCATGAAGAACATGTCGGTGGGCTGCCCCCCGTGCGGGGACGCGAGGACGTCCGTTTCGCTCATTAGCTTAACCTGCGTCGACCACCTGTATACGATCAATTACTTTTGTGAATTACTAATTTTTTTGACGTTATCATGTTTTTTTTTTTTTTTTTTTTTTCCCGCAATAAGTCATCGTTATCGAGCGCAGATTACATTGATCGGATTCGATCATATTCAGTAAATAATCGAATTTGACAAAGCAAAAGAAAAGAAAAGCAAGGTTGGATGAACCACCAACCTGATCGCAGAAGGTCAAATTGTTGGATCTCGCCACCGTGAGGTGACAGCCCTCCACTTTCTTACACTCCCTCTCAAACACCCTTATAATCACCCCCTTCTCATCCTTAAACGACCTCGCCCCCGCCCTCAACAACAACGTCATTCTTATTACACCCTTCTCTAACTTGTTCGATTCCTTCTCTGCCTCTCTACTCACATTACAATACGCCCTCGCTTTGCACCGCAACAAGTCATACACCCTCCTCTTTCTCTCCTTCCCCATCGACCCCTGGTTGTGCCGGAACACCACCGCCTCCTCGAAGCAGCTGGGCTGACCCCCCTCGAATGTCTCCATTTGCATCGCCGTGGTCCCGAACACTGCCTCCGCCACGCTCTGCACCCACGGGCCCATCTCCGTCCGCAGCTCCCCGCGGTGGTACAGCACCCACCGTGCGGGCCGCAGACAACCCTTGCGCGCATGCCACGCCGCGAACGGCGCCACTGCCGACAGCCCATGCCATGGGTTCTTGTAGCTGTAGTATGTGCCTGACACGAACGTGAGCCCGCGCAGCAGCCGCATGCCACGCGGGAGGGCTCCACCATGCGGCAGTACTTGTGCGTACGAGTTCCATGTGCCATTGGACGCATTGTGGCCCACAAGGCACAGCAGGCGGCCTCCGGAGGCATCAGAGGGGAACCGTAGGTGCTCGGCCTCGCCAGGCTCAAAAGTGTCATTAATGGAGCTCATGAACCATGTTACCTGCGAAACAATCATTATTCTCTAAGAACAAACATGGCATGATAATTTATTGCGATCCGAGCTCAGGACGTAATCTACTTTGATACCATGCATGCAAAATAACCGTTGTTCAGAAAAAACTTACCATCCAACGAAAGCCTATTAGCACTAACAAATGAAGAATCAAATTAATGTATCCTTCCTAAACCTATTAATTATATTAAAAAACAGTGGAATTAGAATTTTTTCAAGCTCGTGTTATCATGTACGTAAAGCATTCGAGCTTTACGTGCTTCAAATTCTTCAACGCTAATTATTTAAGTATTAGTGTTGATTAAGTAAACATATATTCTACTCTTCGCTTCGATCGGCGAAAAGTCAAACAACACGTAGCTCAGGTGACACAAAATGTTTGCATGTTCCGGGTGTACAAAAACATCTCATAGTACACCAGAGTCCCAAAAACTCCATTACAGGGCCCTCAAAATCATTAATTAGTAGGGCTAGAATATTTTGAGAAGTAAATACAAATATTTTTTTCCTGTTAATTTTGGTGGTAGGATATTTTTTTTTTTTTTTTTTTTTAAGGGAAAGACAGCGTGCTGCCGCTTCATTCATTGGAAGTATGAATTTAGCTACAAGGTTCAAGACAGCGGGGTCTCGAAAAAAAAAAAAAAAAAAAAAAAAGGGACTAAGAACAGAGGTCAGGGGTAGGCCGAAGCCCAAGACAGAGTCAAAGCGCTTGCTGAGGAGCAGGGTCCGGAAGACGAGAGACCAGCGAAAACCTTCTGTTGTTCCGTTCCAGCCAGACGGACCACCAAGCTGCCGCGACGGTGGTGAGGTCCCCCTGCTCGCTGGAGCTCCCACTGGTCGCACAAGCATCCCACTGGTCGCACAAGCATCCCACAGCAGGTTCACTGTAAGGCAGCGTTGGGCAGTTGCATTGTTGGATAGGATATTTGACTTAATGATTGATGTTGTTAAATATATTCTAGATTATTTAAATTTTTTAAGGCTTAAATTTTATAAATTTTTAACATTATCTTTTCAGTGATTAAATGGTCTCAAATTTGTTTTATACATTAGCTATTAATTAAAAATAATCAATTTTAAGACACATGAATATTAGAATAATGTCAAAATTTTGTAAAATTTGTAATTTGGAAAATTGTTCAAATAGTTTAGGTTAAATTTGACAGTGTCGATTTGGATATCCTATCGCCGTAATTAGTGCTAACTTAAATGGCCTCATTTAATTTACTTTCAAAAATATTCTATTTTATTCCAAAATCATAATTATCTCATATATGTTCTATAATATTTAAAAATCTACATGTAAAATTCATAAGCTCCATTTTTCACAAATTAAATCATAATTCATTTTCTACTATTAGATTTAAGATTATTTGATATTTTTGGTATTAGGTTTCGAACATTACAATATTTTATATGTAATCCCTTTTGGTGTTTAAGACCATATTTATTGGATTAAAATTAAATTTGAAAAAATTATTAATAATAGGGAATCAGGTGCGGTGCATAAAGGGTTGCAGTACACGGAGTGCAGGGAATAATTTCTCCTACCAATCCAACGATACAAACTCAATGCACCGAAAATTTAACGGTGATCGAAGCAGCCACGTAAGCTACTTTAGCGGGAAAAAGTAGGCGATGACGTGGCGTTGACCTTCTTAAAAGTGAAACGGAAACTTCGAGCCGAAGACGCGCAATATTTTTGATTATCTTTGTTTGGTACGAATTAATTAAAATTATCATTGTGCTAAATACGAAATATTTTGATTTAAACAAAACTTTTATAGTGTAGTATACTACGCGAATGAATTAATTAAAAAAAATTGTTATTTATTTATACGAACATCATTCTATGAACCATCGAAATTATTAGCACGTACAGAGCAAGTTAATCAACGAAGAACTTTTCATGCCATAACTTTTTCAGATACTTTTTTTTGTAGTCTTTTTGAGTGGAATTAATCCAATTCAACCCAATTTGATTTTAAACTAAATTGTACGTACGTGCGTGTTTGTATTCATGCGTTACATATAAGATTATTCGCAGTCAATGGACAATAAATTAATGTCTCAGAAATTGAATAGTTTCAAATTTGTAGAAAACGAAACTTAAATTCATCAGGTGGGGGAAGGATCGATGATGGATTTCCATGTATCCAAACTGCAACTGATCGATGATGGCTTCACAGCGGCGGCAACTCGACCTCTGCAGCTTGCCTTTTCTTTTCGACCTGCCGCTTCTCCCCGTACAAGTAAGAAATAAATCCCCAGAGGGAGAGGGCGAGGGCGACGCCTTTGCTGCCGTTGAACTTCTCGCCGAGGAACATGACCGCGAGGATCTCCGATACCGGGAGAAGGATCGCGAGCATGATCCCCGTGAGCAGGGACGAGGCGTAGCAGATGAGGCCTACCATGCCCATGTTAATCGCTTGCCAAAATATAGCATCCCAGATGAGCACCATGTAGTACTTGGTTTCTCCCAGGCCAAATTCTCTTGCTTCTTTAGGAATCGCCTGTGCAATTTGAACAAGCAACTTAAAACTTCGTTTTACACATAATTTTAGTTTGTGAAGGATTGTTGTCATTGCAAATGCAGAGCCAGAACATGCAGGAGGAAAACTCAAATTGACAATGTTTCCTAGTTAGTGTCAAGATCAATTCATATATAGAGAGGGAGATATATATATATTACCATTTCTGTATTTCCGAAAACACGTTGGTCTTCGTACTACGTACTCCACTGCTTGTGTGGTGGACCAAGTCCAGGTAACAATCTCCCCATGATATACATCAACCACATCTCCTTCTGGGCCTGGGTTGGGCTAGCCCAACTAAGCCTCAACGGAAAACTTATCTGTATGGGGCCCGAAACCTAATTCTCTACTGGGCTTTATTTTCTCCGGCCCAGCTAGAGGGCCAGGAGCATCGATCCATGCGCCCATTATAACATTATCTTCTACAACCCAAAATGAATGTATATCTTATACCTTATTTATTATAGAATGAAATAAATTTTATTATTCATCTAAATATGATTAATAGAAAATAATTTATTTTTTTATGAATAAAATATATATCATACACTCTAAATAAAATGCATAAGTAATATTACTTTTATTAGAAACATACCGTTGCCGATAGATATGGACAATTTATAACTTTTTCCTATATAATTTGTCTCGCAACACATTATGTCACTTTTCAAGTGAAAAATACATACACGAAAGTACTTTTGCCGGTACATGTTAGTTCTATGTTTGATTATTAATCTATGACTAATACCACCAATTAAAAATTAACCTACAGCAACGCTAGCAATTATATTTATATATATATGTGCGACAGACGATTAAGAGGATTGTTCGGATCTTATTTGGTTCCCTACTAATGCTAAAAAAATCTATCAACTATTGAATGCATGTTCTTGTAATTATCATCCTCCAATACAATATCCCTTTCATAATTATGTGATGATCGGTAGGTTTTGACAAATCAACGAATATCGATCGATCATGGCCGGCCAAGTCTTTATTTATTTTCTTTCTTTCTTTAAAAGGAGTTGACATCTGCTGGTACTCGTTGCAATTAATGTAGTCTCTATTAAGTAGTATTCAATGGCACAATAATGCAAATTTTCTTCTGACTTTCCACAATGGCGTCTCTCATCTGTCGCTGTAGTGTACTTATTATCAATCTTTCAACAATATAATTATTTTGCAAAGCATTGGAATGATAATTATAAATATATATCTGAGTTAGCATGTAATAATTTCGGTGATTGGGACATAGGTGCTCCTCCAAGTGGATTGGAACAAAACAAATTGCTTTAATTGGAAAAAAAAATTACTAGATCCAATAAATATTAATAAGCTACCTAAAGAGATATCAGTGTATAAGGGGGAAAAAAAAGTACAATGAAATAATTTTTTTTAAAAAAATTATGGTTTTTTTGAATCAAACTCAAGCTCACTATTCTCCTAGAAGGGAGGGGACCCAATCAATTTGACAAGCTCTAAAACTATGGTACCAAAAAGACATTTCTGCCAGAAATAGTCCAGGATTAATCTTAATAGTCTATGATTAGTGCCGAATTAGCTAGGCTTTGCATATTAAAATCTTTAGCTAATTAGAGTTCAAATTTTAGTTATTTAAGCTGAACTCATGGCTCCCAATAACCACCATTAATCTCGTATCCTGATCCTCTATGCCTATTAATTGTACTCGATCATGTTAATTAATTATACCTCTTGCTGTACAAATTTGTTTTTTTTTTTTTTAATAAAAAGAAGAAATTAAGCAGTAATATAAATAAGAAGGTACGTACGTACGTATGTTTAATTAATTAAATTAATTACCTTGAAGTCGTTGCTGATAACCATGCCGACGAGGCAGAATCCGGTGCCGGTTATGCCGAGAACCAGTTGCAGCTCCATCAAAGCCGTGAACGTGATGTCCTCTTTGATCCACCACCTCATGGCGCCCTCCATGAGGGGCAACAAGAGCCCGATGAGCGCCGACGCCGCCACGGTCAGGACGAACCCCGTGTAGTACTGCCCCGCCGACTCCCCCTCGGGCCGGTCCGACTGCGAGCCCAGGCTCAGCACGGCCGGGCCGAGCGTGAGGAGGATGACGGCGTTGACGGAGTACGCGGTGAAGCGCTGGCGCACGATGGCGAAGGCGAAGAAGGCGGTGAAGGCGAGCTGGGTGGCGGTGAGGAGGGACGAGGTGGAGAGGGGGAGGTAGGAGGACCCGAAGGCGTAGAGGTAGCAGTCGAGGCCGTTGAGCAGGCCGAGCACCACGAAGGCGGCCGCGAGGGGCCGTGCGATGTGGCGGCTGCGACAGGGTGAGTAGTCGCTGGCGGCTGCGGCAGGGTCAGGGCTGCGGCGACGGCGGATGTAGGAGAAGGAGAGGGGAAGGAGGAGGAAGGGCCAGCCGCAGAGCTGTAGGAGGCTGGTGAGCCAGATGCGGTGGCCGCCGTGGACGAAGTAGAGGCGGAGGAGGAGGGGCCCGCCCCCGCCCCCGACGAGCATGAGGGCAACGTTCAGTACGACTAGTGGGGACGGTTTCATCCACCGACTCCGAGGGGGCGACGGCGACTGCAGCGGAGGAAGCGGAGGAGAGGAGTGCATCGCGGCGTCCTTCACTTCATCAGTTCATCATTTGCCACTGGATTAATCTCTCTCTCTCTCTCTCTCTCTCTCTCTCTCTCTCTCTCTCTCTCTCTCTCTCTCTCTCTCTCTCTCTATATATATATATATATGCATGCATGGAGACAAATTAAAACTTCCGTAGGGCGCGCGCTTTATGTAATATTTATCATGCAGAATGTATGCAAATTAACTGTCACATTATTGATATGTGACTGAACTGATCAAACAGTATCAGGAATGCATGCAATATAATAACTGCTTAATTTTTTTTAAAAAAAAACACAACCTAATCAACTAGCTAGGACACGAGCAGCAGCAGCATAAAGCGTGTCTTGTGCTTCGATTATCAAAGTACTTTGTGAATATTCTATCCTAATCTTCACGATAATTATGATAATTAAGTATGAAATTTTTACAAAATAATTTGTTACTATTGGTCTACCTATAAAAGCAAATACTCAAAGTTGAATATTCCAAGTTCCGATGTTGACTCACTGTGAGACCCCTCAATTTAGCCAGCTCATACTTCATAATAATAATAATAATAATAATAATAATAATAATAATAATAATATTATTATTATTATTATTATTATTATTATTCTTGTCAGCTATTGCAGCACCACCCTTTTAAATGTTGAAACACGCACTCGTACAGGAGATGGGTTTCTGATCACTTGTATTAATTCTACAGTATATCCTACTTATTATTATTTTTTAAAGTTATAATTCCTCGTGAAAAGTATAATATTAATTTAAAACTATTAGGATATATATATGAGCAATGCTACCTGTACACCCCGAAGGGGTGTACATCATACACCTCCACCATTTTAATGGTGGCGATACTTTTTACGGTCACATCAAATGACCCATCATCACACCCCCACTCTTAGATGGGTGGGGTGTATGATGTACACCCCGAAAGGGGTGTACACATAGCATTTTCCTATATATATATATGAGCAATGCTACATGTACACCCCGAAGGGGTGTACATCCTACATCTCCACCTCTTTAATGGTGGCGATGTTTTTTACGGGTCACATCAAGTGACCCATCATCACACCCCCACCCTTAGATGGATGGGGGTGTGAGACCCATCATCACACCCCCACCCTTAGATGGATGGGGGTGTGAGATATACACCCCTTACGAATGTACAAGTAGCATTTTCCTATATATATATAACGTTGGAATATTTTTAATAGTAATTGCAATCCAATTTTTTACCATTAGATTTGTCCTCTATTAATTTTATTAGTTATATTATACTATTCTATTAACCATCCACTAAATTAGAAAAATATTTTGATACTTTTTTATTCTTATATTTTTTTTATAAATAATAAAAAAATTCTTAATCGTTGATTAATAAAAAATAAAAATATAATTTTATTTATTAGCAGGTTAACAGATAACTTTATGAAAAAGATAATTTCGTCATTAAATATTATAAAATAAATAAATAAATAAATATATATATATATATATATATATATATATGGATAATTGCCTGTGTATCCCTAAAATCTAAAGAAATATCTGATTTACCCTCTTACTTTTTTCTTTCCAATATACCCCTCATACGTTCCACCGTTATTAAAAATACCCCTACCGTTTCCCTTTGTTAAGTTAACTAGGGTTAAACTAGAATTAAATAATAATCAGAGTTGAAAACTATCAGATATACCTATTTTGCCCCTATCTACCAAAACATTTTAAGGGTACATAAGAAAAGTTGGTTATGGTAGAAGGGTATATTTGAAATGGCAAAATAGTAATTTCACACAGATAACGGCAGCTCCAAACGGTACACTAACAGAGTTTAATTTCAGGGGTATTTTGGAAAGAAGTTGGAAGGTAAGAAGGGTAGTTTTAATATTAGCCTTCTAAGAGGGATAAATCTGAAAACAGGAAAATTTTTAGGGGTATATAAAAAATTGCCCCATAAAAATATATATAGAGAGAGAGAGTAATGCTCATATACTATTGGTAGTATTAGGGCCTTACTATTATAGTCCTATTTTTTATTTTTGGGTGTTTTAAGTAACGATCCACACCGTTAAATATAATTTAGGATTTATGAAATTCTTAGAAATTATTTTTTATAACTTTTCGGTATAGTTTACTTTATAATCAAAATATTTTAAAATTATTAATTTTCAATAGTTATTATGTCGAGTTTGTAGTTTAACAGTGTAGTAAAATATAAATTTATTCAAATTTTTCTAGAAAATATTTTAAACCATTTAAATCAAGATCATCATTCTTAATCTTGAATTCAAAAATGATATCATCAAATTTTAAAAATTGTTCAATTTCTATCGTTTATTTTGACATGATTTACTTACGTACTAAGTAAACGATGTCGAAAAGTTATAATTTTTTTTTTAGAACTTTATATATCCTAAATCATATTTAACGGTATAGATCGTTGATTTGAACATTCTAAAATAAAAAATAAGACTGATAGTAAGATACTATCTTTAGTATATGAGCATTACTTTATATATATATATATATATATATATATTGGTATTTATAAATTTTTAATTTTGGATGAAAGAATGTGTAGTTTGGATGATTGTGGTCCCTTTGGGTTTAGTGGATAATTGGTGAAATTATAAAATCTAAGAAATAAAATTAGTCATAGTGTTAGATCTAACAATAACAAATTTACAAGTACTAATTATTTAGAGAGTTGTGACTATACATATAGCTGCACCAATGAATTTTTGTCCTTGAAAAGCGTGCTCTTTTATATACATGTATTTTGCAGATGCACTGGCCTCTCCACGTGCGAGGCTCTGGCAATCACTCCTAACGATACAACGATCACTCTCCACTCCGTTGGCACGACTTCGGAATGACGCAGAGCGAATCTGTCGATTTTTAGAAATCTAGCAAAAGGTAAAGCTCAATGTAGAAGGTAAGTAAAAAAGCTCAGTATATAGTATAGTACTTTATTGTAAATCAGAATGTAGCTCCGGACTTAACCAAGAACACCCATATATGTAGAGCTCACATGAAGCCTACTTCAAGACAGGGTCCAACGACTAGATATCGAGTTAGCCGTTGGGCCTTACCGAGGAGGCCCTTGGGCAGCCCATCAGACACT
This sequence comes from Tillandsia leiboldiana, assembly GCA_029204045.2. Classification (NCBI taxonomy): domain Eukaryota; kingdom Viridiplantae; phylum Streptophyta; class Magnoliopsida; order Poales; family Bromeliaceae; genus Tillandsia; species Tillandsia leiboldiana. The sequence continues at coordinate 1,955,234 of CM055063.1, read as the reverse complement.
TTCCAAAGCAAACCTCTTGGTAGCCCGAGAAGGCACTTCTTAAGTTAAGGTCAAGTCAAGCAAAAATAAAAGAGGACAGAGTCAATATCGCTCGTGTCGCCGCCCGTCTGGCCCGACTTCGACTTGTACCGTGCGCACATGTCTTTAGAAAAAATACAACTCTTATTTTTTCTTAACCAATATAATCAAAATAATATAAATATATATATAGCTACCACATATGATGAATTCTCGATGTGTGACTAAATAGCACATATAATGAGCTAAGATTTTGGTCTTTCAAATAAAATCTATTGATATTAGATCATCCAAAAAAAATCCAAAAATTAAATACATATTTTAAATCACCAAAACTCAAATAAACTAACATTTTTGTCCTTAAAAAGCGTGCTCTTATATATATATATATATATATATATATATATATATATATATATATATATATATATATATATATATATCTATCTTATCCTTGAGGATATATATATATATATATATTCCAGAGATACATCAATACAACCAGATACACGACGATACGCACATGCATAGCCCAATATATAAAGAATTAAACTGCAATGCTCCATGGGTGTAAAAAATTCTAGTAATTCGTTGGGTGTACTTAACTCGATCTACTGCTTCCAAATAAGCATGACATGAAAACTAAGTAAGACTTAGTTTCATCCCTACCACAAGTAATAAAAAATTTAAATTTTTAAAACCTACTTTATATTATATTTTCATCTAAATTTATTTTAAAAATAAATAAAATAAATAATATATTATTTTTTTTTCTCTCAAAAAAAAAAAAAAAAGAAAAAAAGTGAGACTTAGTTTCGCACGAATCTTGAAAAAGAACTTGGATACAATTTGGTAGGCTAGTTAATGGTTCCGGTATCAACAGGCACGCACAGTTCCCATCTTTATCCATCATTTTCTATAATAAAAAATAATTATATTATTCCTCTCCCTCATTTCATTCCTGAAGGCGACTGAGGGCAATGAAATGTAAATAATTGTTCAGATATAATGTATATATATTGAGAGAAAAATAGTATGTTATTTATTTTATTTATTTTTAAAATAATTTTTAAAATAAATTTAGCTAAAAATATGAATCAATTAAATTTCAAGCTCGAAATCTCGGATATTAATCACTAAACTCTTTACCATTTGCGTTAGGAACAATCAATAATATTATAATATATATACTATGATATATGTATATATATATATATATATATATATATATATATATATATATATATATATATATATATATATATATATATATATATATATATATATATATATATATATATATATATATATATATATATATAGGATTTTTCATGTAAAAAATGTTGTTTTATCGAATAATCACCATCATCTTCTATTATTATAGTTTCACTATAATAAAATTATAGTATAACGATACTTTTAAGTGTTCCTAAAATTTGAAAAAAAAATATCGCTGACAAAAATATCCACACTTATTATTAGTGTCGCTATATATGCCGTCGCTAGGGTATATAGCGACACATTATTATAATATGTTACAAAAATATATTTTTATGATTTAATTTTGAATATAAATAAAATATAAATTAAATATTTATATAAAAATATTATAAAAATATATTTTTATAATCTAATTTTATTGTAATGTGTATATATCACTGGGCCAAAGTGCAGTGTAATCGAGGAACTAATAACCATCACAAAGTTGAAAATCATGACCATGACTTGGGTTAGAACCCAAAAAGAAAATAAAGGTAGTAAAGGGAATTAATTAAATGTTTTGATATAACAACTCTAACATAAGAAAATAGAGAAACCAAGAGTGCATTATGCTTATGTTGAGAATCTTGTATTCGTTTCAATTTTATGAATTCGTAATTCGCTTTGATATAGATTGTTGAAATTTTACTATGAAAATGTCAAATAAAATTTTTATTATAAATCCATTTGTTTAATAGTAACCGAAACCGACACCACGACAGAAAAAAAAAAAAAAAAAAAAGAAAATACGAATGAAATAAAATTCATTAACAAAAAAAAGAATTACACCTTCAACCCGAGTCCTCTTTTTGAATCTCTTTTATATTTTTCTCGTCTTTTATAAATCCAGAAAGCTTATTTTTTTTAATGCTCCTGCGCATCATGTGCATTCCAAATCATGAACAACTTGACTATGCTAGATGGATGTGGCTAGGAGTGTAATGTGGGTTGTGTCGGACCGACTAGCAAGATCCATATTTTTCGTGCCGAAATGGGCCAGGGGCCAGTCCGACTCAGTCCGGATTCAAATCCAGACCGGGTCGGAGCTACTAAGCATCCGGCACAGCATGATCCTCTGGCCGGAAGGCACGGACCGTGCCGGATTGGACCGGTCCTTAAAATTTTTATTTTTAATTTGTTTTAAAAAATATATAAAATTTAAAAATATAAATAATAAATTATTTGTATTTAATTTTATATTTTGATAAAAAATTTAAAGTTTATAAAATAACAAAATTTTAAATTTTTAAAAAACTATTCATAGATTTTTATTTTTAAAAAAAAAGTAAAAAAATAATTTGGTTAAAAAAATTATAAAATTTTGACCTATTAGATCAAAACTACATCTCCCAAAAGCTCTCCTTCCCATAGGTTGATCCCAAGGCCCTTGCCTAGGCCTTGGGGTCGGAGCCATGCTGTTGCACGACCCATAAGAGTCGGGCTGTGCCGAGCCGCGGGCTTATATCTCGGCCCGGGTACGGTCCAGACCCACCACGGGCTGTGTCAGGCCGAACCGACGGGCCTTGAAAGGATGGACCGTCCGATCCGTTTTACACCTCTAAATATGGCTAAGTCATACCACCATCATCAAAATAATAATACAAAATATTATATTTATAATTATATCAAAAACTATTCAAATACTAATATAAGTATATTTATATGCTAATTAATATTTAAATTTTAATAAATTTATCTCGAACAGATTTAAATATTAATTTTAATTTAACCAAATCTTAACAGCTTATACATATTTACTCTTTTTGAGCATAATGAGGAGGTTTGGGCAAAATCTGAACCGGACTAGATTCTACTCTCGCTCGTTCTCCTAACTATCGGGCTGATTTTGACTGGTCCAGCCACAATATATCGGGTTAGTTCGATATAATCGGGTGGACTTTTTTGATGCAGCATTAAATTGGAAAAAAATGATTATTAGAAAAGCATGAAAGAAAATTAATGTTTAGCACCATAGTATCTCTAAATATATGAAGGGCCTATAGTATAAATTTTGGATTAAATATATATAGATATGGAGTAGGAAAGTGAGAAAAATATAGTGACAGGATTTTAGAGAAATACCTCGTTGAAAATGTAACGAATATTTTGAACATGTAAATTGAAGATAACTCTAACTTATCGCATCTTCTATACAAAATATTCTTGATGATAACAATTTAAAAAAACTATGCTACGTACAGAAGAACTATATATGCATATTTATGACGGAACAGTTAATACAATTTTGTGATCGACGCATGTAGCATTTGAGTATTGAACCATCCACCCAACACTTGGCGTAGTATTTTTGGCATTTTATGGATCACGTACTTTGGTTGGATTTTAATTAACATCGAAATTTTTTTGTGCAGACGAACCTGCACTGACCCCTACAAGATTCGCGATTTGACAAGCACATGACTACCGCACAAAATTTTTTGTTTCTGTTGGAATTAGAGGGCAGCGGAAACTTACAAACTGGATAGCCAACGTATCCAGGAACCAAAAGTCGGATCGGTAACTTGTTTTACTAGCCTTCTTGGATCGTCCTTGGCTCTCCACGAATCTTCTGGTTGTAGATCGGATGCGAAGATCGAATCGGATACGAAGAGGGCTACCAGAGTCCTCTTCTATGTCCACACTCCAAAACCCCGGGAACGAAGGTGGAAACCCAAAGAGAACGTAGAGAGAGAATGAGGAAGAAGAAAATCTATTTTTTCTTCTTATGTGTCGTATGTTGTCTATCCCCGTATAGGGGAAGGGGTTCCATTTATAGACCCTTTAGGATATCCTTTATCTCACGTAGAGATAAACAGAATATGGTTAGGATATGGGTTAAGATATGTTTCTTAACCTATAAGAAACATATCCTTATCTTTAACCGATGAGGATAAATCATATCCTTATCCTTAATATATAAGGATAAAACCCAATCTTATCCTTAACACAAAAGGATGAATCCTAATCCAAATCTCATATGGATTGAGTCAACATAGAACCGGCCAATGTGGACACACCACATGGCAACAATCTCCCACTTGGCCACATTTGCCAATTTTCTCTCATATACATTCTACTCTTCATACGGGTAATGGAGCGTGCGACCAGATGAAAAAAATCACAATGCAGGAGTGCCATATTAAGTCACCACCCAACTAACATAGCACATCACTGTCTAAAACGTATATGCCCCAGACGTTTCAACACACACCGGATCAAGTATCACAAATCTCCCTCCTGTAATCACAGGACTTGACCCTACAACATCTCTTGTACTCATGATTATCTCAAGTAACACAACCGAGATAACCGCCCGGGCAATGAGTCACAAGACTTTCATGGTGTGCTATCGAAACATCTTCCTCAGCCCCTCACATTAATCTGTATCGGTCCAAGCACTTTACTAGACATGCTCCGCGAGATCGTATTTTCTCATGACCCTGAGATACACGCTAAGTTAGTTACTTTGGACCTCTCTTTCATAATGTAGTTCTAAGTCGAGGGCATAAAAAAAAGGGGTTAGTGCTCACACAGTGACATAGAGGGAAGAATGTATGTCACTCTACTAACTGGTCGACAATCACATACAGTATGATATGTATGCCATGGCGGAGCACCCACCGAATGGGTCGTGTCACGCTCTAAAACGCCATGCGAACCTTAGTCTAGGCACCACTAAGGCATCTAACCACTACACAACTCAGGTCATCTCTCTAACCCAAGTATTTAGGTTCGGCTGCTATACAGGCTCGATATAGAATTTCACAAAAGAATTCTCATATTCAACTCCCAAGAGTCTCATCTTAAACTAATTAAGGCGACTTTCAAATCGTATCAACACTTTATTCATAACGTATATGAACAAAGCAATCATATTACAACTACTAAAGTTTAATATGATTATTTAGTCTCATCCTGCTCACCACTTAGGTGCCAGGGCGATCACCCGTGTGAGTGGGCTGACCTGAGCCTGGTGACTAATGGTAATATGTGCCTACTAGTATCAATTACGCAATCATACATAAAAGAAAAACATATTTTCATTAAGAAAAGCGTAAGATACAAAAGTCTCAATAATGTCCATACATCATAACCTGCGAAGACCCAAACTCCTAACGTGGATCAGGAACATATCCCTAGCTATCGGCTTGGTCAACGGATCAGCCACCATCCTAGTGGTGGAGATATGTCTAAGGGTGACCTCGCCTAGCCTAATCATCTCTCGAATGTAGTGAAAACGGATGTCAATGTGCTTGGTCCTGCCATGATACTTGGGGTCCTTCACATACTCAAAAGCAGCCATGCTGTCAGAGACCATCTCAACAGGCTCGTCAGCTCGAGTCACAATGTCGAGGTGCTGGAGAAATCTCCTCAGCCAAACAGCCTCCTGAACGGCTGCTGAACAAGCAACATACTCCGCCTCCATGGTAGACAAGGCAATGCAACTCTGCTTTTTACTGCACCAGGAAATTGCCCCACCTCCAAGCATAAACACATAGCCTGAAGTGGACCTGCGCTCATCTCTATCACCGCCCCAATCAGCATCACTATATCCTTTCAATCTCAAGTCCCCAGCTTGAAAGCATAGGGCGAGATCACTGGTTCCCTTTAAGTATCGAAGGATCCTCTTGACCGCTTGCCAATGAGCAGGTCCTGGGTTGCTCTGGTAACGACTTACCAAGCCAACTGCGAAGCATATGTCAGGTCGAGTACACATCATAGCGTACATCAAGCTGCCAATCGCACTCGCATAAGGAACCCTACTCATTTGCTCTTTTTCTTTATCCGTTTTAGGGCACTCATCAAGACTCAAAGTGTGATTCTTTTCCACTGGAGTATTAACGGGTTTACTATGATGCATCCTAAACCGCTCTAGAACCCTTTTAATATAAGATTCTTGAGACAGACCAAGAAGTCTCCTAGAGCGATCTCTGATGACCTTAACACCGAGCACATAGCTCGCCTCACCCATATCTTTCATCTCAAAATTGAAAGATAACCACTCCTTAGTGGTATTGATCAACTCGATGTCATTCCCAGCCAATAGTATGTCGTCGACGTATAGAGAGAGAAACAAAATTCCCTTTTCTGACTTCTTGACATATACACAGTGGTCTTCCTCTATCATGGACATACCGATAGAGATGATGGCTTCATGAAACCTCAAATACCACTGTCTCGATGACTGTTTGAGACCATAAATGGACATTTTAAGACGACATACTTTGTCTTCTTGACCTTTGAGTACAAAACCCTCAGGTTGATCCATGTAGATCTCCTCCGCTAATCCTCCATTGAGGAAAGCAGTCTTGACATCCATTTGGAACAATTCCAAATCTAGATGAGCCACTAAGGCTAAAATCACACGTATGGAGGCAAATCTCACAACGGGAGCAAATGTCTCGTTGTAATCTACCCCCTGCCTTTGATTGTAGCCCTTAGCCACGAGCCGAGCCTTATATTTATCGATTGATCCATCCACCTTGCGCTTAATTTTTAAAACCCATTTATTTCCAATAGACTTGCGCTCAGGTGGAAGGTCAACCAACTCCCATACTTGGTTCTTGCTCATGGAATCCATCTCATCTCTCATAGCAGCCATCCACTCATCACAAGCTGGTGATTGTAGCGCTTCTACATAAGAAGCAGGCTCATCATCATCGAGCGGAGTGCACATGAAAATATTCCCTTCGATCTCAAAACGTCGACGGGGAATGTTTCCACGTTCACTTCTACGCAGTTGAGGGCCTAAACTCTCGGCTTCCAAGGGTATGCTCCCACTCATAGAAGTACTCCCACTAGCCGGAGGATCGATACCACTTCCTTCAGCAATTTCGGGAAGTGATCGATCACCCTCACCAGAAGATGGGATAGCATCGTCTTGTAACTCATACAATCCGACGTCATTTCACATTTCACCAATGCTTGGAAATTCCTTCTCTAGGAATTCCACATTACGAGACTCAATCTCGGTCATCCCACCATCTGGGTGTTCACCATACATCACATAGCCCTTCGAATTTTCAGGGTATCTGATGAACACATGCTTGCTTGCTTTAGGGCCGAGTTTCCCGAATCTATGTGAGGGGTTATGAACATATCCAGCTGAACCCCAAGGGCGTAAGTAGTGTAAACTTGGCTTTCTACCACTCCACAACTCATATGGGGTAGATGGCACTGATTTACTAGGGACTCGATTAAGAATATAGGCAGCAGTCAAAAGAGCATCTCCCCAAAAACTTATAGGAAGATGAGCATGCGCCATCATAGACCTAACCATGTCCAGTAGAGTACGATTCCTTCGCTCTGCAACACCATTTTGTTGCGGAGTACCTGGAATAGTGAGCTGTCTCATAATGCCCTTTTGCTCACAATAAGTCTTGAACTGATCAGACAAGTACTCACGTCCTCTATCAGTGCGAAGCACTTTTACACTTCTTTCTATTTGATTCTCAACCTCCGCTACGAAGCGCTTGAAGCAATCTAAAGCTTCAGAATGGTGAGAAATCAAATACACATAGCCATAACGGGAATAATCATCAATGAATGTGAGAAAATAGCACGCACCATGCCGGGCCCTCACATTCACTGGCCCACAAATGTCTGAGTGGATCAGTTCCAAAGGATGAGAGGCACGCGTAGCCTTACCAAAAGGCTTTCTACATGCCTTCCCAGCCAGACAATGCTCGCACACAGATAGGTCAACTTTGGCGAGAGACCCCAAAAGGCCTACTCGAGCCAGTCTGGTCATTCTTTCTTGACCTATATGGCCTAGTCTGGCATGCCATTTAACGGATTCATCACAGAGATTAGAAGAAGAAGAAGCATAAACAAACGAATCATCCTCCAAATCTAACTTAAAGAAACCATTTATTAATGTACCATAACCAAATAAAGTACCATGAAAGGAAATGTCAAGGCGGTCTCTGTCAAAATGAAAAGAATAGCCTAAATGTAGCAAAGCTAAAACTGAACATAGATTACATCTTATACCGGGTGCATATAGCACATCTTGAAGAAGTAAGGTGCGGCCACCACGCAACTTGAGTCGGTACGAACCAACTCCAATAACTTCTTCCATTGAGCCATTCCCAAGGGTGACAAATTGTGTGCCAGTCGGTACTCGATGGTAATCTACAAATCCCGCTCGATCACGCACTACGTGCTTGTTTGCTCCTGTATCCACGATCCAATCGGGAAGAGAATTAGCTACTAAAGCATAAGAGCAAACAAAACAGTGTGAGAGTGGTAGGGTTACCTTTTTCGGCTCAGAACAATCCCGAGCGAAATGACCCTTCTTCTTGCAGTTATAGCATTTTACTGTGCCATATGTCATAATTCTTTCCGTTTAGCTTATCACCCCTCGTGAGGTCAGCTATAACATTTCTGGAAGCCATTTCACTACATTAAAAAAAACAGGTTTGGACAATTAGGCACATATTTCAAAAAATTAACAAGATTGAAAAAATATCTCCTTCACAACGGGATCGAAAATTTTGCTAAGCTCATAATCATCACCCAGTGTCGGTTCAAGAAATTTCAATCTTATTAATTTTTTTTTATTTAATTTTGAAACTTATTCAAAAAAAACGGAACTCATCCATTTTAAAAGAACACATCTTAAAAAATTAAGAACTTATCTTAGATAATTCATATCACACAGATAAAATAATAAAATAAGTACTTGTGCCAAAATTTAATTTGAAAAACGTCGATGGTGTGCAAAACACATTCCTCTTACATGACCTTAATTATTACATCACATTTGCAGAAATAAAACCTACTACATCACTACAAAGATGTACATCAAAGGAAAAATATATTCTAAAGGAATGTTGCACACACCGAACCCGCTTTTCTAAAAATTAAATTTTGTGAAAAAACACCGAAAGAACACAAGTACTTATATGCACAAAACATACACAATTAATAATAAGCTACACAAGCATTTAAATCTACACAAGATATAAGTTATACAACACATGCATATTTAAATCCCACAGATAAAAAAAAAAAAAATTAATAAAAAATTTTCACACCACATAGGAGCATAAAAGAAATCACATAAAAAAAAAAAATTGCACCACATAGGAGCATAAAAAAAAAAACTTATTTTCTTAAAAAAAATTTAAAAAGAATTGCGGGAAGCCACTCAGGCCGGGCCAGCCACGCGCACCCAGCGCGATGGGCCGGCGCCCGCCCGCAGAGGAGGCCGGCCGGGGCGGGCCCAGCGCACCCAGCGCACGGGCCCGCAGCAGCTCGGGGCTGCAGGCCGTGCTGGGCCCAGCGCACCCAGCGCAGGGCCCATTCCCACCAGTGGGCGCCGCGGGTTGGGCCCCTGCGCCTGCAGCGCGCGGAGGGCCCAAGCTCGCAGGCCCGCGCTGCGGGCCGGGCCAGGCCCTGCGCCCGCAGCGCGGCGGGCCCGTGCCCGCTGGCCTGCTGCCGGCCGGGCCAGGCCCTGCGCCCGCTGCGCAGGGCCCGCTCAGTGCTGCAGGCCGGGCCGGGCCCTGCGCCCGAAGCGCTGGGGCCCGGCGCCCACCTGCAGGGTCCGTTTTTTTTTTTTTTTTTTTTTTTTTTTTTTTTTTTTTTTTTAAGTAATGCACACAGCATAAATGAAAATAAAAAAAAACTATTTATTTACAAGTGATGTAAATAAAAATATTTCTTGAAGAATAGAAAACTAAAACTAATTTAGTTTTCTTTTTATCTTTTATAAAAAAAATATTTACAGCATATGTAAATAATAATAAAAAGGCATTTACAACATATGTAAAAAAATATTTCGTGATCAACATAAAAGAATAAAAAAAACTAAAACTAATTTAATTTTCTATCTTCATCTTTTATTTATTTATTTTAATTCGATTTCACATAGAAAAAGAATCTAAAAAAAAATTTGTAGAACTAATCTACGAAAAATATGATCAACGAAATAATTTTTTTTTTTAATCAAGCAAACACAGGCATGATCTTTAGGCGAAAACAAGCAAACACGCTCCGATACCAATTGTTGGAATTAGAGGGCAGCGAAAACTTACAAACTGGATAGCCAACGTATCCAGGAACCAAAAGTCGGATCGGTAACTTGTTTTACTAGCCTTCTTGGATCGTCCTTGGCTCTCCACGAATCTTCTGGTTGTAGATCGGATGCGAAGATCGAATCGGATGCGAAGAGGGCTACCAGAGTCCTCTTCTATGTCCACACTCCAAAACCCCGGGAACGAAGGTGGAAACCCAAAGAGAACGTAGAGAGAGAATGAGGAAGAAGAAAATCTATTTTTTCTTCTTATGTGTCGTATGTTGTCTATCCCCGTATAGGGGAAGGGGTTCCATTTATAGACCCTTTAGGATATCCTTTATCTCACGTAGAGATAAACAGAATATGGTTAGGATATGGGTTAAGATATGTTTCTTAACCTATAAGAAACATATCCTTATCTTTAACCCATGAGGATAAATCATATCCTTATCCTTAACATATAAGGATAAAATCCAATCTTATCCTTAACACAAAATGATGAATTCTAATCCAAATCTCATATGGATTGAGTCAATATAGAACCGGCCAATGTGGACACACCACATGGCAACAGTTTCAAGCCTGTGTAGTTACAGCATCTAGCCCCAGAACTATTAACAAACTTCATAATGTTGTAGACATGATCTAGTACTATCAATCAACATCATAGTGTTGGAGTTTGATGGCCTTACCAAACAGCAATAAGTGTGTGTATTTAGATAAGCAGAGGAATTAATTTTCTAGTAATGAATGACAACTTTGTGAGGTAGGAATTAATTTTACTTTAGCTCATGCTCTTTTTTTCCCCCTTGATCAGGATGCTGGGTTTAGGAAAACATATAAAATTTTTTATGTTGAAATTAATAGTTATTTGATAAATAGTGTAAAATATCAGCCTCTAATTTCTAAGAATAAGCTACATTTTAACTGGTCAATTCCACTTACAAACAAATCGCAGCATTAATAGTTTCTTTTCAGATAGTGTATTTGGAGGCCAAAATTATGGTTAATTTACGACTGATTTGAATCTGACTTAAATACTGGTCCAAAAATAAATTACACTGCTCACAGGTCAAAACTATATATTCATCTAGAAATCAAATCGTTACAAAGTTTATATAGCACATTACTTGAGCCTACCCTTGTTTAATTTGGGCTCCCTCATAAAATTTTAGTAAGTTCGAAGGTGTTTTCACCAAGTCAACTTCTATAAATACATATAGAGTCATGTGCTATCGGTATACCTTATTTAGTATGTACGATATATAGCCTGCGCATTTTAGAACAAAAATTTTTTTATTCATCATTTCGAAGTGACAAGTAAAATTCATTCTATTCTAAAATAAATGGAAAGTAAGATATACACATCATGTGAAATCTACAACAAATATTTTTCATATATATAAATCTAGATTTGTTGCGCAAATCAAATCTCTCTTCCATTTTATAGTTCTCAACAACAATCTTTAGTTAACCTAATACTTAATTAGTACTTGGTCTGCGATTTTAAATGACCGCAGGTTTTGCCTCCCGAAAAAGTTAAAAATTATGACGTGAACTCTCGCATTAGTGAAATTATTAAATTCACAAGTTGAAATAGAATAATTTGAGGACCACAAATAGTTGGTGTGTTACTATATATCTGGAGCACGATTTTGTGCCGAGCTCTCAATGTCCTACTTGAGATGGATAACCTAAATTCTACTTTTCTAAAACACCTTGTTTTGTTTACCGTATTAAAATTTTGAAACCAATATATATATATATATATATATATATATATTACGGGACTTTTAAAAGTATCAAACATTTGATACTGGTAAGTTTTTCATCGCTCGTTAGATCTAGCTTTTTAATTAATTTTATTATTTTGATTATACTATTTTATCAACTATTCATTAAATTTTAAACAATTATTATAATTTTAATCGTAAATTTCTATATACAAAAATTAAAAATTCACAAACACTAATAACTTTATGCATTTTTATAAAAGCTCAATTATATATATATATATATATATATATATATATATATATATATATAATTGAGCTCCTATGTTTTTAAAAGTATCAAGTTATTTGTGTTTGTGAATTTTTTATCCTGGAATGTAGGAATGTACGGTTAGGATGATGATGGGTTTCTTGTGTTTAGTGGGTGGTTGGTGTAATAATATGATCTAAGGGGTAGAAATAATTAAAAGATTAGATTTAACGGTTAAAAACTTACAAGCACCAATTGTTTGGTGCTTGTACAAGCACAGTAGCCGGACTATATATATATATAGTAAAGTTTATATACTTTCAAAAGTATAAGCTTAATTATTTTTGTAAATTTTTTATCATTAGATTTGTATTATTGTAAAGTTAACTAAAAAAAAAAAAAATAGTACAAATCTCAATACAAATTTAATAATAAAAAATTTACAAACATATTTTAACTTTATATATATATATATATATATATATATATATATATATATATATATATATATATATATATATATATATATATATATAAGGGATTATAGTGATAATTAAAGCAAATAGGACAATCGTCCTGCTTCTAAGATATATTCGAATCTGAGTTGGAACCTAACATGCTAACTACTCTAATCTTTCTATAGAAATTTTAAACTAAAACTGTACACTGCAGGTGAAGTACAAAAACTAGTTATTTTTGGGTACGTCTTGAAATATTTTGGGTATTCTTTCTATTCCAATGATCTACAAATGAAGTATAATATAAATAAACTGTCAAATCACAAGTCACTTAGAAATATTAATTCTCCCGTACTAAACAGAACAGATCGGCCAAAATACTTCGCTCCCAGGCATTTCAAACGTACTACTAATTCAAACCAATAAAAAAAAAAATAATAAAAAAAATCAAAGTGTCAATTAGTTTGTCAAAAGTAAAAGTTATTTTCCTAATTAATTGGTGTTGTGACTTGGAGATGATATCAATATATGTGAATCAGCACCAGATTCGTGATCAAATTGGTTTCTTATTAATGGGTTTTTTCTTTTAGAAAGTACTTTCTTATTAATGATTGGTCGACAAGTAAAGTGTATATAAATATACAACCAACCAAAAGAGGTCGAGCCGTGAGATAAGGATTGCAGATCGAAGGCCAGCATGCCAAAATAATAGACCCGTCGAGATTTCCGTCAGCGCTGACGTCAGCACAAGCAAATCTTCTCTTTAAAAAAATTAGAGAAGATCTAAGAGTTGAGCTAAAACATATTTAATTAGAAGTATTATATATTTAAAAATATTAAATTTATAATGTTTTTATATTATATTCGATTATAAGTCATTGCAGTTGATGACTGTGAACTTTTTTATAATCAAATTTTATATATTTTTTTAGTAATTTTTATCTATTATTTAAGATGACAGACATAAAATATATTTAAAATTATTTAATTATTAAAAAGTAATAAAATTTGATTTACAGATAGTTTTATGGTTAGAAGATATTTACCAATCACATCATTCAAAATAATATAAAAATTTTAAAAAATATATATATTTTTAAAAATAATCTAGTTTAATTCTATAAAAAAAAAAAAAATAGTTTAAAGCAGAGCTGGTACAATAAGAATCATATCATCAATATATATATATATATATATATATATATATATATATATATATATATATATATATATATATATATATATATATATATATATATATATATATATATATATAGAGAGAGAGAGAGAGAGAGAGTCTGGCTAGAATACTATCGATAGCACCAAGCAATTGGTGCTATTAAATTTTCTGCCGTTAGATGAAAAGATGTGCGATTGGAATTATAGTGGTCCCCAAAAATTTTTACTATTTAACCAACCACCTAATAAACCCTAGGAAACTATTATCATCTTAACCACATATTTTTTAATCCAAAGACTAGAAATTTGATAGCACCAAGTCGGCTAAAAACTTGATAGCACCAATGACTTGATGCTATCGATAATATTCTAGCCTAATTATATATATATATATATATATATATACACACACACACGATGGGCGTCCACACATCCACACATCGTAAAGTTATCATTGTGAAATTAACACGTGGGTTAAAAACTATATATATCATGTTAATTAGTTCCAATTATGGCTCCGTCTACGTCTAGATGTTGGATATAATTTTTATTACAAAAGGTTATTGAACAATGTCATGCCACATATATCTAAATCTGAAATCTGAATATCGGAGCAAAATTTAAATTGATTATGCAACCCTGTCCGCACAAAAATAATGTAAAAGTTACTGCTAAAAACTTAGTAGGAAGAAACTCTTTGTATACATT